>VYZW01018461.1:9354-25648 GCA_013401315.1 Balaeniceps rex | reverse complement strand
CTTATGTCCTGTTCAAGGCTGCACAGTAGATCAGTGTCAGCCACAAGCAGGAATCTGGATATTCTGATTTCCCAATTTGTGATCCCTTCACTAGATTATGATTTTTCCCTTGGGAATAACACACAAATATTGCTATTTACTGAGTTGCACTTTTTGGATACCAAGCTGACAAACATTTTATTTAATAAATA
Organism: Balaeniceps rex; assembly: GCA_013401315.1. Classification (NCBI taxonomy): domain Eukaryota; kingdom Metazoa; phylum Chordata; class Aves; order Pelecaniformes; family Balaenicipitidae; genus Balaeniceps; species Balaeniceps rex. The sequence goes on along the minus strand of VYZW01018461.1, from coordinate 25,457 downwards.
GCTACCATTTGTTAATATGCCTTGTAGAACAGTACAAAACACTTGGGATTAAGTGTCAGAGGCATCTTAAACCAGGTCTAAAGGACAGCCATAAGCATTCAGAAAGCCTTGCTGTCAGTGATATTTACAGTTGCCATTTCCCACCAATAAGTACAGCAATGTGCTTGTGGAGGTATCCTGCATTCTGGCTTCTTCTCAGCCTCATTTTAATGCCTTTCTGATTCATGAATATACAACTGTAGATACAGCAAAATAAATTTGTGTAGGTCACATGAGACTTTTTTGAGGTATAAGTAATAATGCATGCAGGTCTTTTACTGTTCAAATGACAAAGCAGCACTTAAGGCAGTTCTCGCATGAAATATCTTTTTTTAAAGCTCTGAATATAGAATCAGGCTCTAAATTCACATAGGCAATGCTGTATTGGCTAGAATGGAAAATCAGATTTGTGCATGTCAAAAACCAGAATAATTGCATCAGAAATAAAGGCAGACTCAGAAGGGCTATTAAGGAGAACAGAAAAGCAGCTTTCTTTTAATTGCTGAGGTGAGATATCCAAATTAATACAAGACCACATCTGTATAATTGAAAACACTACCAGATAAAATAATGCGTGCTCAAATAAAAGGCAAAAAAATTAAAGTTTTGTGACATTTTAATCAGAAAACCAAATATAGGCATTAATAAACAGAACTAACTTAGGCAATTATTTTAATTTTAAAAAATTAATTTGTTTTGCATTACTTCATACTTCAACTTGTACATTAATACCAAATACAGCTTTCCAGTAAGGCTGTGAAAACATACTCTGGGTGTTTAAAAGCAGCTAAGAGTTAACTGCTTATGAGATATAAACAGAAATAAATTGCACCATTACAATTAAATTCTTATCTACAGCTGGGATCAGTTACAACTGATCACCTTTGCTAAACTATATTGCCTGCTGATCGCAGGCATGTTATCCCCATAGACCCTCATTTTTGGATGGCCCTCAGACATTACCTTAAAAAACTAGGTGATATTTGGCTCTGACATCTCAAACACTGGATCCTTGTAGAAGGAGCCTGTAAGCAGAAATTTGACAGAGGTTCTTCAAAGGGAAATCCAGTGAATGACTTTCTGTAATGACTAAACCCTCAGCATTACACCCTAAGGAAATAAACTTAAGCTTTTGATTCACCAGTATTTTGCACTTTGGTGTAACCACTTATATCCACGTAAATCCAATATAATGGTAGCATTTGCCTCCAAATTGTACAGATTTCTACAAAGCCTTCAGTAGTACCATGAGAAGTTTAAGTTTTGACCTGAAAGCAGTTTATTAGAAATTAAAACGTACATGTACACACAAAGCAGAATGATGGATCATAAGTTTTATAGAACCCACTCTTCAGGATACAGTCAATAGCAAAAATTTCATTATTTACTGGTAATGAAAAGTGGCATGCAGATATTTATCATTAATTTGCCCACTTTTGTGGGCAAATTGATTTGTTATAATCTGGAACTACCTATTTGCAAATTGGGACATACAAAAAAACTGTTTCTGGACAACCGAGACTTAAATGTCTTAAAAAAAAAAAGTTGCTTAAATGATACTACATAAAAAAAAAATGATTTGTCTTTTGTGTGAGTGTGTTATGCGAGGAGGTGTCACTGTTCATGTTTTACAGCTCAAACAACAAGCCTCATATCTCAATTCCAACTCAAGCAGGAAGCCGCCTGTGCCTCACGCAGGTCTGTATCACAGAGCAGCTTCAGTACTGTTTCCACTTATGCCCAAATAAAGCGCAGTATGACTCTAGTTATTACTTTCAGCGTTCCTCCTGGTGACAGTACTACTAGTTATTCAAGTCAGTGTGCAGCAACTTGTTTACTCTATAGCACAGGGTAAGCCATTTTACTTCCAAGTACCCTTCCTACAACCCCACAGAATATTGAGGATTAACTAATATTTCCAAAATGCTCCTGAAAACTTAAATAAGTTAATTTCTAATTATAAAGATCTGGTACCTCCTGCATCTACAAGAGCAGAAAGTGTGCATGACAAAGTATTCCGATGAGTTTTCTGAAAAAGCTCTGAAAAAACTGCTGGAAAGGAAACATCCCATTCCCACACCAAATCCATGCATTGCTCATGTCCCGACTACTATAATTATTTATTCATTTTGAAATACAGTGTTATGATAGTTGAGAATTACTAACTTGTGGCAAGTATCTGAAAGAAAGTGCAAAGCTATTTTAGGACATGAAACACAAAACATTTAGTGTTTGTGTAATTTTTTTTTCTGAGTCCTTTGTACATCAAGAATATTTCCTGAAAGGAAAGCATTATTCTTAGAAGACATCCCAAGGAAAAGAAAAACTCATGTTCTCAGACTTGAAGCCAAACCCCAAATAGCAAGAGTAAGCTTAAAACATCTGTTTTCATTATTTATTTGGGGGAAATTAGAACTCTAAACTCACCTATAGCCTCTTACCACTGTCTTATAGGTGCAGAGGAAACAACATAAGAATAGCTGATTTTCCTTTTAAAAATAATGTTAATCCTATTCTATGCATAGGGGAATAACAAGCAGAGATACCTGCTTCATTTGTCCTACACTAACACAGCAGAAGTCTTCAAAACAGAGGTCAGTCTGACAACAGATTCTCTCTTGGTTGGGCTCAGATCTATTCTTTTTCTAAACAAGCTTTAAAACTGAAATTCACACTGATGATCAGTTTCCAAAACTTCATTGACAAAAAATTGAAGTCTAAGGAGCTACACCTATTTCTTAAAACCTTCGGGTCAATAAGGAAAAATCACCTTTTGTTCTGATTCAACACAACCTGTTTTACAGCTGTTGTTTATCAGCTCAAGTGCACTTTTATGAACCTGAATGCAATATGAAAGTACTCGATGCATTTTAGAGAACAAAGCATTATTGACATTTCCATATATTAGAGGCTGAAGGAGAAATGCATATTGATGACTCAAAGTTGTTCCAAAAAGGAAGGAATAAAAAAACATTTAAGATTTTATTAGATACTTTCGGGATGTTGGATTACACAACTTTAACAGTGACATAAGGGAGAGCATTTCCTAGCTTTAGTGTTTTCTGCATTCCATTTAATGCAAATACACATTTTACCAGACAAGACAGCTTGGCTACTTTTACCCATGGTCAACCACTTCCAAAAACTCTGCTGATGAAATCTTGAGCCCAAAGAGATCAACAGCAAGTTTTATCTCAATTTCAATACAGACAGATTTTATTTTTGTTAACATATAGTCCTGTAACTACTACCGTACAGAGACATAAAACTTCATAAAGTACACAAATGTACTGTATATTTCCTCAAAAGATAGCTCTATTAATGAAATTAAAACTTCTTTCCAATCATCACTGCTACTGCTTTTTTTAAATCAGGATTAAATGGCAATTACTTAGAAAGAAGCATTATACTTAATTTGCTCATTTGCAGTACTGGCAAGCAGCACACTAACTAGATACAGTTATCAGCTGTAAAAACCTTATTAAGCAGAAATAGGAATTAATTAGGGTTGCAACTCTAGAATCAAAGAGGGTCAACATCCCAAGGTTGCTTGAGGTCTTTTGTTTGACCTACAGATGATTACTATAATAAAATGCCCTCAGGAAGTTAACTCAGTGGGGAATGTTTTATTTATCACTTACATACACTATATGACTAAGTAGCATGATTGCAAGTCAGGTTAAAATTGTTTATTTATTAGAAGGCCTTAAGTTTTGAGTCCAGACCTTACTGTTGCATAATACATAGCAACTGTCTGCCATGCCAGCAGTCTAAAAACAAACACACAGGATTACCGGAGCTTTTTATTTCTGTTGTACTTGCATGCATAGCAGCAAGCTGTATCTTTAAAAGTTGTCTGTTAAGAGATTTCTCAGAGTAGTAGCTACACACTTTTGGAAAAAAGGAAACAACTTTAAAGTTTCATGCTATTTTGACATTATCCACTCTAGTACAACCTTCTTTTCTGAGATGCTTACATCATATCTTGTTAAAAATAGATCTGAAAACACATCAATTACCTAGCTAGACTCAGGAAGAAAGCCTTAGCATACCAATAAAAAAAACCAATAAAAACCTGTTGCAATACCAAAGTAAAAGGAAAAACACAAGAATTACTATTTCCTTCCCCTTTTACTTGAAAACTATTCTGGCAGAGCAGCAGTTGAACCAGTACCATGAAATGTGACTCTACCAACAGGCCAGACTGCGATTTTAAAGACAAATGGAGCCTAAACATGGCAGGAGCACAATCTGATCACAATTTTTCCCATTGCAGACCATTACAGACCAGTAGGCACCATGCTGACTTTGCTGGACTAGCTTCACCACATGAGGAATGAAGCTATCCCCATCTCTCCTGGTCACATTACACGTAGAAACATATGAAAGAAAAATTCCCCTCCTCCTGCCTACTCAGCACAGGTAGAGAGGGCTGTTACCTGACAAAGGCAAATCAGACTGGAAAGCCTGCTGTCCTGGGCTACCTCAAGCACTACACCCTCCATTTCCACAAAGGGGATTCTTACTTATTGGAGCCAAGGAGGCCACAGGTGCTGAAGCCACAATCCTGAGGAACACCACAGGGTGCCCGTAGCCACCTCTAGCACCCAACCAGTTAGGGAGATCTCCCTCCTGGCTACACCATGGAGGAGCATACCACTAGGCTACAGCAAGCTGCTCACAACAGGCAGCAGAGCTAAGAAAGGCTGCCACAGGTTCTCACCTCACACGAGCTACCGGTATTACCACAGCGACTGGACACCCACCGCCGGGGCCGCGCGGACGGCACGATGGGGTTTTCCCGCCCTCACCTGACGCTCCCCTCGCCTCCCACCCAGCACTGAGGCGCACGACCTCCCCCCCTGCCCTTTCATCACCCCTGCCGAGCCCTGGCTGGCTGCTGACTGCCCCTGACCGCTTCTTAGCCGGTGGAGGACAGCCTAGCGCCTCCTCTCCTCACGGGACCACCTCGGCAGTACCGGTAGGTGAGGGCGAGGGCAGCGATGTGGGGCGGGCGGCACTGAGGGGCTCAGGGAATAGCTGGAGGGCGGAGAAGCCAAAGGGGCTTCCCCCAGTGCAGTTCCCTCTTTGCGGGCAGTGCCCGGGGCACCTAGGCTGAGCCGCGGTTCCCCTGAGGAGAGAGAGGGAAAGGGACGGGGGGGGGAGGGCGAGGGCACATTATGCCGTCAGGTGGAGCTGGGACCTGGAGGGGGGCTGCTGGGCTGAAAGCATCCTATGCTCTTGGGAAGTGTCTGTAGTGTGGGTGGGTGCTGCCCTGCCCTGCTTCCCTTGCAGGTGGTATGAGAAGGGAGGAGATGCTGGCACAGCTGCTGGGGAACCCCCCCAGGCTGTCTCCTTCTGGGCTGTGAGTACCTAACTTGACTGGTGCTTGAAGGAGGTTGGTGAGGTGCTGTGACTCTGTGGGGCTGTGGTAAGGAGGATAGAGATTAAAACAGTGAGCAGGCCTTGTGGAGAAGGAAAACTAGACCAGCCCGCTGTAAGAAAGATGGCTGGTCTTAATGATGCTGAGAAAATGAGTGTTGTGCTCCTGCTGCCCATGTTAAGCTGTGCTTGTCTTGGGGTTTGAACTAACAGTGGGGTTTGTTTGATGCATATCTCTTACAGCTGGAACCTAGCATTGTACTGAACATCACATTTATCCCAATTCTGGTTTTTGTAAAGTTATTTGGATTTGCTGTTGGAGTCACATGCTAAACTTTATCCATACTACAAGCTAGATACCTATTTCACTTAAACTGTTCAACAGACCACAAAATAATACAGGCCACACCATGGCCTGTATTCACACCTGTGAATTTTGCTCATATGGGGATAGAAGTTTTCTTGTTCTATCGTTATAAAAGGCTGTAGACAATGGTAGACTTACCTGTGATGCAATACACACCGCTTGTTGTAAAATTGTGAGGAAGCCTATAAAGAGGATCCAACTTTATCAGAACCAAACTGATGAAACAAAGTGTGCTGATGCATCGTACTGATGTGACAACCAGCTGAAAGATACAGGGAAGAGGTGTCCTGAGATTGAAGTGTCCCATGAGCCAGGTTCAGCCTGTGGGCCGACAGCTGGATCATGCTAACTGAAAACAAGATTCATGGCTTTGTTAAGGCCACCAAAGTTTTAAATATTCTTTTTAACAACAAGCAAAATGCTATGCCATTTAAAGACCACAGATGACAAATAGTGCTCTAACTGTGTGGTCTAGGACAGCTGTCAAGATCTTATTAAATTTAGTTGATAACAGGGAATATAAATCTTGTGGCACAGTGCAGTAATTCAGGGTTCTGTATTAAAGTGACGGTGCTCTTTTGTGGATTGTCTTTTTGCAATGCAAGACAAACTCAGGATAACCGGTTCACAACTGAAGCTGTAAAACATGAAAATAGGTTTTCTTCTTTTTTACTGTTTAAACTGAAGAGATCAGATTTAAGGAATGCTCAACCTACAAAACAAAGAGAAATGAAATTAACCATGTTTAACTGTCTGTGTTTGGGTATCCGTAGATTTTATGATGATAAAACTGAATAGGGTGCAGAACTGGCAGGGCTTATGTACCTTTCTAGTTCACAAAGTAGCTCTTGGGATTTGATCTGTGACAAGTAAAGCTGATTTTCTCTCCCTTTCCTGGGAACCTGTGATTTAAACAAAAAAGTTTTGGCTGTCTCCAAGGGGAATGAAACCAGCAATAGTCTTGACTATTTATAGTTTAAGTTCTCCTTGCTCACATGATATTCATGTTCCTGTCTTCCAAAATACTGAACAGTCTTTGTTGAAAGCCAGATAGTGTATCACACAAATAACGCTGTCGTTGTGTAGCTGAAGTTCTCATCCCTAAAAGGAGAATGGGAGCGTGAAGCAATTTGGTAGCACATACAAATTTACAATTTTGAAGGTATCCATATATTTTCAGAACTTGGATATTCAGGATTTTAACTAAAGCTTGACAAATTTTTTAAAAAAGTAATTCTTTGGAAAATTCATATTGTACACAGAAAAACATTGGCACACAAACTCACCAGAAACATAATAGGGCAGGAAGGAAAACAAGAGAATCATCTGATGCAGCTTAGGTTAAACAATAAGCAAAGAGGACAGCTGGATGATCTGACAAGGAATCAGATAGTAGTAATCAGGCAATTTCTGACAAGGAATAAGAAGGAGGGGAATTCATTGCATCTTTGTTTTTTCCGCATGTCCATTAATATGCAGTGTAAACATGAAAAATGCTTTATGCCATCAGTACTTCTTTCTTTCTATAGGAGAGAACAAAATATAAGATAAAAATATACAGCAGCATGAAAAAGTTCTGGTTCAGCAGAGGCATTGGATATGTGATAATAATACAGTCAAAAGACCCTGCAGCTCCCTCACATTAGCTTGGCTTCTCTTTAAAGCTGACACTAACAAGGTATTTTTGCCATATTTGTTGTGACAGCGTAGGTGTCTTGCCCAGTATGTGCTAAAAGTCTTTCTAGTGTGACAGTGCGTCAAACAACATAACTATTTAATTAGGCAAAGTGACTTTTCTTCCTTTTTCCTTTTCCACCTTCAACAGCAAATGCTGTAAAATTGCTACTTTGTACATAGAGATCAAGGATGTCACTACGTCTGTGTCATTGTTGGTCTATCAATGAAACACTGCAAAGGTAGAGTTTCAGCCCACCAATATTAAAGGAAGGGGAGAGAGCTGGCTATAAGCACTGGTTTCTTCTTGGCCTGTTCTTTTGTTAGCTCCCTTATTAATAAAATAGTCTGTACTGTTCCTGTATTTCTTTTTGTCTGCCTTCCCCCTTTCTATTTTGGTGGTTTTGCTGAAGTTACTATTGACTTCAAATACCAAACAGGTAGCTGGCATTGATTTCTCCCCCGCCTCATGCACTAAAATTTAAATGAAGGTGAAAGAGCATTGACTGGGAAGAAAACCCATGACACTTACCAAAGAATCATAGAATGGTTTGGGTTGGAAGGGACCTTAAGGATCATTTAGTTCCAACCCCCCTGCCATGGGCAAGGATAGCTTCTGCTAGATTGGGTTGTTCAAAGCCCCATCCAACCTGGCCTTGAACGCTTCCAGGGAGGGGGCATCCACAGCTTCTCTGGTCAACCCATTCCAGTGTCTTACCACCCTCACAGTAAAGAATTACTTCCGAATATCTAATCTAAATCTACGCTCTTTCAGTTTAAAACTGTTACCCCTCATCTTGTCACTACCCTCATTTTCTAAAAGACTGATTACCTTGTCTGCTCAGTCACAGTTATGCTGATCCCTAGAAATCCATGATGTATTCTTCTGACAGAAGGTATTAGACTTATCTGATCTCATTTACAAAAACATATGGAAAATTGGTTTTCTCTCAGCATATTTTCTAGCAGTGTAATTGCTGACTGAGGTAGACCTTGCATCATAGAGAAGAAGATCAGAATTTAACTTCTCAAAGAGTAGCAGACTTTTTTTTACATCCTTAAATTGAACTATTTAACTATTAAAATGAACTATTTTGCCGATAATTTTTCTTGGAAAAAAAATCCAAGCACACACATTTGAAAAGGAACAAATCCTTCACAGTATCTGGATTGTTGACCCTGCTTTTGTTTTCGGGGATAGGTTTGAAATACTTTTTTTTCCTCCAGAAAGTCACTGCACTGGAATAGACTTCTGAGATATAATTAAAGGTAATAGCTTCAAATCCACTGAAACTCCTAAGTGTTTGTTACACACTCTTAGTTATCCATAATTGAATACGCAGTTAAGATTTTAGTCAATTTGTCTGAAAGTATTTCAGTTCATTGGCTTTATAAAGCCTCCTGGGTTCATCATTACATTACATTGCTGCATACCTTCCCTCATACCTTTCATTTTCCAGTTAATGCTCAAGCCTCTTTCTATGCAATGGGCTGGTGCTTAAGACATGAACAAACTGCATCTTAGTTTTACTTGCATAGATTTAGGTCCCAATGAAAACCCTCATGTTGAAAATATTTGGGTTAATTTTAGGCATTAGATTTAGCAGGAATATTCATATGAGTAAATATTTTCTTTTAAATATTTGCATTTGTCCCAGAGGGTAGAGATGAAATGAAATTTGAAGCCTAATATATTAATTTTTCCTGTGAATATAAATTTCATAGGAGAACACTGCTTTTTCATTCTTTTCCTTTAAAAGGATAGTTAAAAAGATGAGATTTATTAAATGGAATCTACCAAGACATAATTTATGAATTGATAATGTGACAATATAAAAAATTGGATCTATACTTCCTTTGTGTTGGTAACCCTTGGTTTTCTGTAAGACCAAAGTTCATCCTCTGTAAATCTCACTATAGTTTTGCATTTGGATCAGGCAAAGAAACAGCATCATTTTCTCACAAATTCCATTTTTTTGCTTCTAATGAGCTAGCAAATGTAGTAGTGTGGCTTTCATTACTATACTTGCTTACATGCTTGAGTTTTTTTCCTTTTGAACCATAAAAAATTGTTTGGTGTGTCTTAGGCTTAATAAACTGTGTAGGTTCTTCAGGTGGAAAAAGTATTCCATATTGGACCTAAGTAATGAAAGTATTTGTGATGATGCCCATTATCTGTATTTTAAAGAAGTGAAAATAGCATTGAAAGAGGGAAGGACTAATTGTTCATATACTGCTTACACAAATCTACTGGTTCAGCCTGGTTCACTTTTATATCCACATGGAATTGAACTGAGGTTGTTATTCTCGTCATACGTCCAGGGATATATGTTTGAAAGCATTGGAGTTAAAGGCTGTGGAATTCAAGCTTAATTTTTCTTAAAGTTCATATTGTTGACATAGATTATTCTGTAATTTTTCCAAGAGATGCAGATGCAAAATTACGTGGAATTTCTTCTGATTACAGTTAAACTAGCATCAGTGTGCCCCTTTACCATGCAGTAAAGGGTCCTTCCCAGGCTTTTGCTACTTTGCCATCATGAAGGGGGCATCATCTACCTTCTGCAGCTTTTTAGCTGAAGTGCCTTTTTCATATTAAATCAAATGAAAAGTATTTGATACTTAACTGTTGTTGCTGTTTTGTTTCTTGAAGTGTTTGCCTGACAAAAAAAAAAAAAAAATCACTGAAATATCCCATAAGACTTCCTACCATTATCAGCTTGACAGCACTGTAGTATTTTGATTTAGATTAGTGGCTCATGATGGCTGCTATTAAAACTTTTGCTTTCCCTGAAAACTGTATTTCAGTTACTTTTTTTTCGTGAGAAGATGAAGGAGCTGGTGTTGAATGTGAATTAGGATACTTTGTGTGGTTACGATTCAAGTTCTTTCTGTTTAGTAATTTTCATTCTTTAAAAAAAGTGGCTTTATTGTTTTTTTATCATTAAATACACTTGGTTGAAGTTGAGAAAGGTTACCTAATAATTTTGCAGCTAAGAACTCTCTTACATTTCAAGGGCAAAATAATTTAACCTAGCCAAGTAAACCTTGCAAAACCAGGATGTCTTTGTTCCTCACCAAGATCATTCCTTGAAGTCTTCACTTGGCATGAAGTAACAGCAAGTGAACAAGTGGTTGTGACACCCCTTTCTCATTCTGATTTGCCCCAAGGCCTGTGGCAGTGATTTTCCCCAGCATTTGGGAGTACTTCTTAATTAACTGTGTTCTGCTTCTATTTGACCTCACTTTAGACTTCCCTAAACAGATTCCATTATGTGCCTTGTGTTTCTGTCAAGCTTCCATCATACCTTCTTTGGGTTTGATTGAGATGAGGAGCAACAACAGGCCAAGCAACTGGGCAGAACAGACCTAATAAGAAATGTGAATTATGATTCACTTTTATAGTTGAATGGAACAGAAATATTCCTAGTTCTTCCATATGCTGTATTCTCATTTAACATAAGTGAAACAAATGTATAGATGCAGTTAACTAGGAAGATGATTATGAAAAAAGCCATATCACAAAAACTTGATTGATGCAGTAGCCTAAATAGCACTTTCTTCCTCACTGATTTTGGCCTTAGCTGATTTGTAGGATTTGGTGAAGAACATCCTCAAATCTAGTCAGAATGAGGTGCACTGGAAATGTTTGAGCTGTATTTTGACTGTTACACAGCCCTTTATGCAAAGACTAGAGTTTTCTCCATTACCTCCTCAATAGCTAGCTCTGTGCAGACAGTGCTGTGCTAACATGTCTGTGTTGCTTCCAGAGCTGAGCTAATCCTGGAAACTTCATAGCCATGTTTACTAGGTATTCAAGTCTGAGCTAGTGCACTCCTTGTGGAAGCAAGCTTGAAGAATCTTCATACCTGGTTGTCGTGGTTTAGCCCCACTCGGCAACTAAGCACCACGCAGCCGCTCGCTCACCCTCCCCCTCCCCTGTGGGATGGGGGAGAGAATCGGAAGGGCAAGAGTAAGAAAACCCACGGGTTGAGATAAGAACAGTTTAATAATTGAAATAAAATAATAATAATAGTAATAATAATAATGATAATAATAATAATAATTGTAATGAAAAGGAGAACGAGAGAGACAAACAAAACCCAGGGAAAAGAAAACAAGTGATGCAACCGCTCACCACCCGCCGACCGACACCCAGCCAGTCCCCGAGCAGCGATCGCTGCCCCCCGGCTAACTCCCCTCGGTTTATATACTGAGCATGACGTCATATGGTATGGAATAGCCCTTTGGTCGATTTGGATCAACTATCTTGGGCCGTGCCCCCTCCCAACTTCTTGTGCACCTGGCAGAGCATGGGAAACTGAAAAAGAAAGTCCTTGACTAGTCTAAGCATTACTTAGCAACAACTAAAACATCAGTGTGTTATCAGCATTCTTCTCATGCTAAATCCAAAACACAGCACTATGCTAGCTACTAGGAAGAAAAGTAACTCTAACTCAGCTGAAACCAGGACACTGGTGCTAGTAATCTGTAATCTAAATAAATTGCCTGCAGGCATTGCTTGTGAAAGGTGATAGCTCTCGTGGCTGATGCTTCTCATTTAACCCAATCTTGCAGTCTTGAGCCTTCCATGAAACTAATGACAATTTTATCTGAACAAACTTGGGTGTGCTCTTGATAGCACAGAGACAATGAATTACTAACAACTAGATAAGTTCAGATAGCCAAATCAGTAGCTAGGTTGAAAATGTCACCCTTGACTTCTGTTTTCTTGAATGAGATGACAGAACGTAGAAGTCACAAGACTAACCTGTTGCACCTGCAGTACCACACAGCTGTGACCCAATAATTTCATGGCTATCACAAGAATTATTATGAAATTGTGCTCCACTTTCAAACATTCTCCACACCCGCCCCATCCAGCCTGATTTAAGATGGAGAAATTACATTCTCTCACTAAGCATATTTTTCTGGGAGGCTGCACTGAGAGTTCTGCTTTCGGTCACAAAAATAAGTAAGCTTTTTAGCTATACCTACCAAAATTGGCAGCCACTCCAGGAGGATCAAAGGAGTTTCATTAGAATCAAATTAACTATGGCCTCTACAGTGTAATTATAGAGCTTGCTCTGTTACATTGAGGCAGAGAAGAATACCTATTGCTCTTTCTTTGTGTACAGTCAGGACAGAATAACACCACCAATGTTGTGTACATGTTCTGCCTAACAGTATAGGTTAGGAAGTATTTCTCCCCACTGGAGTGTGAACCAGAACAATTAACAGCTAATATTTTCTTCCACTGAGAAAATCACTTAAAATTTTCTTTTAGCTTTCTAGCCCAATTAATGATTATTTAGATTGTACTTGTGTTATGTCTTAGGGCAAAGAACATAAATTTTCAGAAGTTCAGTGGTCCATCTTCCTATTCCTGAAATAAAAACAACCAAAACCCAAAAAGCCCACAGCAGTTTATGTAAGTAAGAAGTAGTATCCCAAGTCCACCTAAGGTAGATTTTATCACTAACAAATTAGTCATTTGTTCTGCTTTCAAAAGATGATTTAGAAAACTTAATTCAAGTAGTAAAATTATCCTCAAATCATCTCCCCTTTCTTCTTTAGAAAGACCAACAGGGAAATAATGTCGAGTTGGATTTACAAAATTTTTGTTCTAGTAGCAGACGACTTCACTAACTCTTCAATAAAAATCTACTAGTCCTTGGTGACCTGCCAGTGCCTTTAATTTTGGTGAATATCTTAAGCATGTGAAGCTGGTGGAAGATCATACAGAAAGACAGCTAGAAAAATTGACTTGGAAAAGACCATTTTCTTGGGAAATTTTTTTTAGATACTAGTTCTAACTAAGTTTGCACAAGCTTTTCTGCTGTACTAGTTTGAATTGTTTCATACAGTTAATGAAGCTATGTTGATTTACAAATGTGATAGTCCTGTTTATAATGCAGCTGTAAACTCCTTAGAGCTTGATTGATTTCTTCAAAAGTTAAAAAACAAGACTTGAAAACATTGCTTCACTGCTTACCTAAATTTTGCATACTTTCAGCAAACATCAATTAAAAAAGAATTTAAATAGCACTTACTGAAAACGTTGGCATGGTGTGTTAAGCTTTTCTTTCACAAGCTACCCTACGGATAGTTTCTGACTTGTCACCTGGAGAGAGACCTATTGCTCACTTGTTAAGGAAAAGGTCTTCATCACTAGGGCCATAATTTTTGCCTGTACAGTTCTTCAGGCTGCAGCTATTTCGTCCATATGATGTGCCACACAGTCTGGCACCCTACTCAGTTTTCTGATGCTCCACATCCTACACAGGTCTATTACCTAGATGAAATGCCAGCACTTGGATTTTAGGAGCAGACCTTTCCATTTCCAGTTGAAGGATACTGATTTTTACATGTCATTTGCTCTTAGCTTACTCCGGATTCCCAGAGATGCCTGTCACTTGCCATAATATAGAAATTGGAATAGCAGAAGGTTGGAAAGAGATGTGAATCTTCTTGTAAACTATGAGTTATAAATAATAAAGATGTGCGTAACTAATACATGCACACGCTGCTGGAATTTAGTATAGATACAATAAAACATGATATTTGGATTATGGTATTAAATCTGCACTTAGAAGAGCGAATAACTACAGTGTCTGACATTTTGGCATGATACACATTAAAAAACCCCCTATTTTTAACAATGTCAGTCACAGATAAAATTTATCTTTCTCCAAATAATATATATAGAGGTGACCACTTGCTAGGGTTGCCATCAGTTATCCAGACTTATTAAAATATTCTTAAATAATGAAAAACTGAAATGAACTGGGACCTGAGTTGTAAAAAAGATATTAATAATTAGCCAACAAATTTCTGGTGGTGTTTCACAATATATTCTCCATTTAAATGGTTGGTAGTAAGTGTTCAGTGAGAAAACAGATATGAACTAAAGCAAAGAAAATGTCAGGTCATCTAATGAAACTGATGTCTGAGTGAACCAGCATGATGAGAGATTATATTTAAAGGCAGTGGAAAGCATTTGAATCTGTATTGGGTAAAAGGGTTGTCTTTTCTGATTTTGGTTTAGCGGTGACTAAGAAGACTTTATGCACCATTTCCTGAGCAAAGAGGCAGATTCAAAACTGAGTGCAAGGAAGATGTTCAATCTGGATATACTGGCAAAATGCAGAAAATGTACTTTGGATATCCAAATCCTGTTTTAGAAAAATCTGCCTTCATGATAGAAGATGCTAGTGCTCCCATGGTACCTACTCATTTGTCCAGTCCTCAGAAATACTGCTTTTTAGAGATTTCAAAAGCCAGAACAAGTAGAAGGGCCATATAGGATATATTTCATCAACTGTGAAGTTATGCAAAGCTGCTAAGAATGTGCTTAGGTTGAAGTAAGGGGTAATCCTGTCCTATGGGATTATTCATTCTTTTAATCTAAACACACGTAATACTTTCCTGTATTGGTTCTGTTACTGGCAAATATTTAATACATTTTTATTAGCCAGGCTGCACGTGAAAGGATGAAGTCAGTCTTCTTCCTAAACTTTATGCACACTCTTGTAGGACACGTAGGGTTTCCTAATATTCATTTAAAGCCTGGGGCAAAACTTTGGTCCTAACTCCCCATTAAGTCCACAAACTCATTTTTCCCTTTGAAGCAAGGGAAAAATAAAAATAAACAGGAAAAATGTAAAGAGAAAAAAGAAATAGGAAACAGTTTGAAATGCTATTTTGATAACACTTCCTTTATTTTATCCATCATATACAGATCTTACAGCTTCAGTTATGTGTTCACTGCTTTTTCCTGTAGGTGTTTCTCTGGAAAAAAAAAAATGCAGTCATGTAATTACAAAATGACAGATAAGCATTACCAACAATACAATTGTCATTGTATCTCACAGATGACATGTAATTATTTTCTAGGATATTTGCATTTTCTCTTGATGTGTAGTACAAATGAAACAATTTCCAACTGTCTCAGTCTTGAGAGAGAATAATAATTATATTTAACAGATTAATTTCATGATTGCAACTGTATTAACAGAAACCAGGGTGCAAAAGCACTGCCAAAAAGAAAAAAAAAAAGGCAAATCCACAAACTCCTCTCCATTTATTACTTCACTCAAAGTTGTCTTTCACGTCAGGAGAAATATGAAATAGATACCTAAGATTCTAGAATCCAAATTATTTCCAGCTAACTTGATATCGTCTTTATCTTTTCAAAAAGTGATTTATTATTAGTATGAAAGAAGTCCAATACTTGGAATTCAGTCTGTTATTTTGCCACAAATAAAAGCATGCTTTGGAAGATCATTTAACCTTTCTGTTACTCATGATCTAACCAAGGCAGTAATATGCAGCCCTCAGACTTCTGGCAGCTGAACTTTTAGTAAAGAAACATATCTTTTTCAAGCTATCTTGATCATCACATTCTTCTTTCCTTATCTTTTTTCCCCATAAAGATTTAATTTCAATTAACAGTTCACTAAACTTGTCATTGCCTTTTTGAAGGACATGTTCAATTCAATTACAAATTAGGTTCCCATTTTTTCAGGTTTTTCTAGGTTGTTGCCTGATGAGTAGAAGTTGGCAGAGGATTCTATTACTATAATCTTTAATTAGGAAAGCTCATGTTTTCTGCATGTCTTAGGGTTTAATATTGCCATTT
>VYZW01018460.1:626-48889 GCA_013401315.1 Balaeniceps rex | reverse complement strand
AACTGTTGAACTGATTTTGTTTGTGATGAGTTTTCAGGCTAATGATATTTAGTTCTGGCTTTTATCATCATCCATAGTATGTCAGAGGTACACATGACTTCGTATTAAGGACCTGACTTTGGGGTACCCTGATCTGTAATGCTCTGGACTTGCATTAAGGATCACTTGCTTCAGATATAGCTCAAATACAGACTGACCATCAAAAGCTCCTGAGATAATTCCTGTCCCAAGAATTGCCATTGCTACTTTGAATTAATTTTTACTTTATTTATCTCAGATAGGAGAAGATTTAGCAGAGGCTCACAGGCAGTTTCAAACCCAAGCTATATATCTGCAGTAGTGAGAGAGCACTTCAATTGTCAAGCTACTTCTCTCACACAGCTCCCAAATAGCACAGGTGGAGAAAAAAAAAAAAAGAGAACTTGATGTAATCACCACAGCNTGGAGTACAAGCTCCTGGTAGTCTACATGATTGAGGTATTCAAGATGACTCATTTTCCTTGCCACAAGAAAGAAATTAGGCATTTTGGTATCCAACCCAGTGAAGACATGCAACTGTTTGATCGCATCATGAATCTACATTACTATAATACCAACAGAGAACCCCACTGCACACGGCAGAGAGTACCACAGAGAGTAAAGAAATGATCCTTGTCTCCAGAGGTTACAATCCCAGGACCAGAGAAAGTACAGGGATACAGAAATATGTGGAGTATTTCAGCAAAACGGAAACAAAATGAGTGACCGCAACAAATTTGCTCTGAGCACAACAGTAGCCAAACAGTACTGTCTTTTTATCTCAGCAAAAGAGAATTTCTTAGAGTGATTGAAGAAAAGGAGATAAGATAAAATACTTGTAGAGAGCTTCTCTCAAGCATGCGGGTAAGCATGTGCTGGCACTAACCTGCAGCAGTAAAAAGAAAACAAAATGCAATTCCAGACTGCTTTCTATGTTAGGTGTTCAAACTGGTTTTTTTCTTTTTACAGACATATCCTAATGCAATTGTTACCTATACTAAAGAGGTTCTTGTTGCTCTATTCCAGCCACAAACTGGAATAGAGTACATAAACCTAACTCTCAAACTCCTCTCTAACTGCTGTACAACACAACAAATGTAAAACAAAACCCAAAAAACCCACACAAACACAANTTTCAAACCCAAGCTATATATCTTCAGTAGTGAGAGAGCACTTCAATTGTCAAGCTACTTCTCTCCCACAGCTCCCAAATAGCACAGGTGGAGAAAAAAAAAAAAAGAGAACTTGATGTAATCACCACAGCTGCCCTCAGATTCTTTCAGGTCAGTATCCTCTGTCTTTCTGTTCTTCCAACTGGCTTCCAAGATCTTTTTGCTGCAAAATTACCAAACTGACAGGCAGACAAGCTGGAAGAGATAGGAAAACAGCTTTATTTTGGTTGCATGCAATTCCAACAGCTGTCTTAGGCACTGCAGGAAATGGCAACCCATGGAGGTCTGTACATGATCATGTTGTCCTCGTCATACATCATGTCATGCCACAATTTCCATAGCAACATATTATTTTCAAAATTTCTGGCATATTAATTGGGAAAACACTAATCAGAGGCTTAGTCCATCTTTACCATTTCTTATGTATTTTTTCATAAATAACCCTTTCCACCTGCATCGGAGATTGTTTTATTAATTTCTAATAGGACCAGAAATGTGCAAACCAGAGGCTTACAGCACAGAAATTTGCTTCAATGAGTTACATTTGTTATGCATAATGCCACTGAAAAAAAGTTAAAATTTATGAAGTCATTTAACTATAGCCCACAGACGTAAACAGACATTTAAAAAAAGAATGAAAGGAAGATACCCTGATTTATCTTTGTAGCTAGTTATGCATTTCTGCATTCTGTTTTTCTGTACAGAGTAGCTGGCTTTGGATTTGTAATGAAAAGGATGAAGGGTATATGGTATGCTCTGTAGTTAAGGGCTTTACATATTCCCCATTGTAATCCTTTAGCAAAGCCTCCTGCTCCAAGAGTAAAGGACAGTAAGTATGGAACAACTTTACTGAGGTTAACAGAGTTAAACTGATGTGCAAACGCAGCCCTTCTGCACTGACAATAAAAATTAATTTCAGTTCTAAACCTGATTTCCATGATCACCAACCAGCAGCAAGAATTTAGAGGACTTTGCTACTTTTCAAGGAACTGTTTTCTTATATTTTCAGTCCACACAAGTAGAAATCACTTCTAGTGCTAATTTTGTACTAAAGTCTTGCCCACCGAAAGACAGCCCAAGCTCAAAAGCAGTATGCAGCTGCAGTGATTAAAAAAAAAAAAAAACCTACAGCCTCTGCTCTGGTCTTGATAGAGCAAATAGGAATCTGTTTTTTCAAAACCCTTTCTCTACGAAAAAAAGTGTTTTAAGGGCTTCATATTGGAAAAAGTACATTTCATCTAACATTCAGCTGTGGAGTGCCTGTTCCCAAAGGCTGCTCCTGTCCTACAAATGCCAAACCCATCTCTTACTCCACCTGTGCCGTATGAGCAGGAGAAAGTTTCTTGCCTTTCGAGCTATCCCATCGTTGTTAGTCAACCAGCACCCAGAAAGGTGCAATGCATTTATAGCTGGCGCACATTCAGAGCTTGCAAAAGCATTGCAAAAGAGCAAGAGTACACTGACATAATTCAGGCTGCACTCTGACTCTCTTCTGACAGTCTCTAAGGACACTGAGAAATGAAAAGGTCTTTGTGCCTGTGCCACCTCCACTTTATAAAGCACACAATAGTACATGGCATGTTACTCCCACTTCCACTTTTCACAGTGGAGTCTAATTTTTCATCCTCCTTTTTGCTACAAACCACTAAGGTATTCTCCATTAAAAAAGCATTCAGACTTTGTGACTTTTCACTCTGTAGTTCAGAAGGGCCTAGACTGCGACTCTTGGGCTATTATTCTGTCCAAATGTGGAACACAGTGCCTTTAAATCTGTAAAATTCCCTCTCTTCTGCTACAGAACAAGCAAAGGTGACAAATTATTCTAAATGCTCTATAAATTACAGAGAAGGGTATGATAAGTGTGGCTGCTCTGGTTAAAGCAAAACCTCTCTTGATCATGTTCACCGCCAGATCTCGTGGACTTGAATCGGGGATTGTCCACTGCAGTGATGCACTCTACCTTGTGTGGGCACATCCTATATTTGCACCTTTCAGACTACTAACTTTAATACTCAGATATCACTGTTGCGTTTGGCACTCAGCTGTCAGGAAATTGGTAGAAAATATAGGGAAACTTTGGACAAAACCACGATCTTGGGAAAAAACTTTAGGAATGGCTTTCCATCACACTAGTTTAGCATGCTTGAGTGCATGAATACTGAATACCATAATCTTTGGAGAAAATGCAAAAATCCATACAAAACAGGAGCATATTTGTGACTGGTATAAAAGTCAGAATCAACAGTATAGCAATGTATTCTCTCATGTTCCCATGAGAGAATTTTTGACAAATAGATTCAATATTTCTAGTCAGCAAAGTTAGTCTCTGTCTCCCCTGAGCCAAACAAGACTAAAATACACTTACTGTGAAAGATGTATCTCTTCAGAAAAATTTCTCAGACCTCCCCATTTAATTTGAAGGCTCAAATTAATAGTGCAATAAAAAAAAAAAAAGGAGCTATCACTAAACTACTATTTAAGAAATCATTTCAGTCTGCTGTTCATCTTCTGGGGAATATTGTTATTTATTAGTAATGACAAATAGTACATTCCCATCAGGATCTCTATTATATGCATATTATATGCCTTTCTCTGGAGGACAAAGATCTGACTGCATAGAACTAGTCTTGAGAATTAGCTAAAATTAAAAATTGAGTTAATAAAGTAAATCCTTCTTAAGGAGTTTCTCACCAAGGACATTCATTTGCCAAAGTCATACTAAGGATGTCTATATAAACACCCGTGTAACATTCCCAGAAAAAAACAGTGCACCCAGAGTGTTTAATGAATACTACTATTAATAATTAGTTACAGTGGAAACAGAACACAATATATTATCCCAGTTTTAATCACAAAGAACTCTATCTAATATCAAAAACCTTGTCATAGTGTATTAATTACAAGCCATAGAGAGATGAGTTGCTTTCTCTGTAATTATCTGTCTACAGCATCTAGACTAGAAAACCAGCTAAACATCCAGAAATAACTAAAACAGGCAATAAATAATATATTATTTATTATATCACCAGTGTAGATAGACTGCTATAATTCATAAAAAGTTGTGAAGTCCATTGTTTTTCTAAGATACTGATTTTAAATTGGCTATATTGTCAAATCACTAAACTAACATGAAACAATATTCAATGTACCAAAGTGTGTTTTAGTCAATTTAAGATTGTACAACAATGTGGATACATATTGAAGGCACAAATATATCTGGGTCCAGAATAAAAAGCTGTGTAAGCTACTGTATCAGCTTTATACATAAAGGGTAAAATGATGTTGTTCTACAACAAGTAATTTACCTGTTTATAAACTTATTCAACATATTCCTCTGAAAGTTTGTGAAAGCATGATAAGCAATGGCCTAAAATTGAAATGTTCAAGTTTTCTAAGTACAATAAACCTATTACAATTGATTCTCACACAGGCTCTTTACAATTATAACAATAATTTGGCAAAGCAGAGAATGCTCGTTCAAATAAAAGAGCTAGCATTTTTAATATCTCTGTGTAGCTCAACAGCTTTTTATTTCTAATAACAGTAAATCGGCATCTTCTCTGTTTTTCCCAAGTGGAACACTTTGTCTGCAGTAAGGTTACGATGTTCGTTTAAATCTGCAGGGCAACAGAAACAAAAAAATCTTATTCATGTTTCTATAACAAAATAATTACTTTAACTCTGACAAATTCAAGTAAAATGTATGTTTTTTTAATATATAAAATCCTTTCCTTTCAAACAGTACTGCAAGGTAGGAAAGAAAAGGTAATTACCACATAACTGTATGACAGTAATGTATTAGAAATATTACTGCTGTATTTCGACACTATATGTAGTTTCCCTGACAGGAAAATTTCCTTCCCAGGAAATAAAATTATATACATATATGGACTTGTGATGAGCATGTAGGTTGACTAAGTAGAGCAGCCTTCCATTTCTTCTTCCATGGGGCATGTTGTACTCCTATTTAGAGACCATTGGTGTAGAAATAATGCTGGAGAAGCGAGAACTCAAAACAAAAATACAGACCAGATTTTTCTGCCATCTGCTGTCCTGGTCTTATAGGTTTGCTTAGTGACCTAAGGAAGGTCCATTCCAGTTCAAGGGAAGTCCCTTTAGAGGTTTAGCACTTCTGTGGGTTTCTATGTTACCCTCCAGCTTTCATCCTGTTGTATCAAAAAAAATTTCAGGAAGAGGTGAAGAGAGGAAGGCACAGCTAGCATGTTTATGAGATTCAGCGAGCTTCTGGGTTTGACCCTTCCAGGCTGTTCGCAGCTCAGTCGGTATCACCTCAAGGCTGCCTAAATACTGGGAGAAGGAGGACAGGCAGCCTAGAGCTACAAAACACAGAGGGGATGCCAAAGCAAACTCCTCCCCTGGTACTCAAGCAAGAACAGGGCATAGAACAAATTGTCTGCGACTCAGTCTCCCTGACACTCATGCAGGGCTAACCAAAAATCTAGGCTTTGACCAACATAGACACTTTGGACACTTTACCAGATGTAGTACCCCAGAGAACGCAAAAAAAGGCAGGATTATCATAGGCAACAGCAAACAATACAGATTAGCTGCTTCTCTAGCAGATTTCAGGTCATTTTTATTAGTGTAATATTTCCTCTAGCACTGAGAAATAAATTATTTTGTTTGGTGGCACATGTGCCTTTACAGATTCTTATGTGCTAGAACTTGTATCTCATCCAAAATTTTTTGCCAATGTCTTTTTTTTTTTCTAATGGTATTTGTTTGGCAGTACAAGAGAAAACAACCCTCTGCCAAACTCAAATACCATTTTCACAAACTTGCTTAAGTAGCAAGTATCCTAACAGTCTGGAAATGTCTCCATGTGTGAGAGGAAGGAAGTTACAAATGGAATTTCATTAAGTCCTAATTCATGCTTTTGTAGCTCTATATTTGGAAGGGAAAAGTCAGCTATGCAAGATTTCCAGAGGCAAGAAAGACACAGGTTTTTAATACAAAAATCTGCTCTTACAGCAATAAAAAGAAAAACCTTTACAGAGTTAATCAAGTTTTATAAATTCACTTAGCCATCCACAGCATTTGTGATCTATCACTGTATGTGGAGAGGGAGAAAAAGATTTTCCAATAACATTAATGGAACTAGACACATTTGGATCATGATAACTCTACCTACTTATACCATCTGGACTGTTGCATCTTTTCTTCTTCTTCAGTTATTGAACTTACAAATAAAGGATTTTATTTGTTAATGCTTTGTTCCAAAGAGGCAAATCTAGTCTAATTTATTTTGATAAGGTAGGAAAATTTAGATCTGTTACAAAAGTGAAAAAAGAAATGATAAATTTTATATATAAATTAACAGGGTTTCTTTTCCCAGAGATCATATACAAAATCAAGGCAAATAAATGCTGAATGGATTTAACAAATATCCATACTAATATCTCAAACATTGTCACAGGATCTCAAAACAACATACTCTTTTCAGCAGATCATGAGATGACCAAAAGTTTCATTTTAAAAATGAAAGAAACCACATAGACACTCATTTCCATAGGTTGGTAAATGGAAACAAACTGGTTAGAATGATCCATGGGTTTCAACTAAGATATCGTATCTCTGAGTGTCAAAGACAATAAACCTTAAACATTTGTGAAAATCAGATCCAAAAGGCACTGAGACACAACCCACACAAGTCAGATTGGAACAATGTCAGAAAACAGTCCTCTTCACTTACCACCACACAGTTGCGGGCTATCATTCTCTTGGCCAAGACCCAATTAAAGAGTCCATTGTAAGATATTCACTGTAGAAACGACTGCTCTGGCACGAAAAGGCGACTGCTCTGGCACGAAAAGGCGACTGCCCTTAGAGCTGCTTGTTCACACACTTCTGCAGAAGGATACCACCAGCACAGGAGAACTGGCAGGGCAGCAGGTCAGAGCTCCCCGCACCTCCCTCAGTGCAAAGACAGAACAATTACCATCATCACTGTAGCACACGACAGAAGAAACTCTGGCCTGCCCAGTTTTTGAAACAAAACAGCAAGAAACACAACTTAAGGTACAGCAACCAAAGAGCATCATTTTTAATATCAAGAAAAAAAAAAAATTTCCGTGCTGGGTGAGTCAAGCCTTTATTGCTAAACCAGCTTAAATTAAAGCAGGTGGCAAACTGTGATGCTCTGTAACCAACGAAAGCACTAAAATCAGTTTCACAAATTATTTCTTAGCATTCCAGTTGTAGCAAGCAGGAGATTCAGAAAAGCTTATTTTAATTAAAAACTTTATTTTTCATTACAGTTCACAGTTTATACATGGCAAGGCGAACCCTCGCCATGTGGACATTCAGAACACTGTGCTGGGGAGACAAGGGTCTTTGTTATAAGAGCATTGCTCGGTGCTGTGTCATGGAACTTCCTTAGTTTTAAAAGCGTACTCTCTGTAAATGTTAATTGACTGATATTTACAATGAATTGACTGAATTTACATATTAACTTATATTTATTAGAAAACAAGCTAAGCATCCAAAAAACATTAACATTCATATCTTGCATGTTATCTAATGGTCAGAGATGCTGTAAGATTTGCCACTTGAATCATGCCCAATCAGCAAAGTCCCATTCTTTTTTAATTTACACAGAGCCTAAATTATTCTTTAAGGCCTGTTCTATTCATTTTATGTACAGCCAGGTTACAGTAGACTAACATAAGGAAAAAAATGCAAAATTATCCATTCCATCCTGCATTTCTTCTGCATCTCATGTACACCTATAAGCAAAACAGAAGATACAAAATTAATGTGTTTTCTTAAAACCAATAAAGAAAACCCATAGTCTGGTTTAGATCTGCTTCTCGTCAGCTTATCCTGTCTGAACAATCATCGGTATTCAGATTGTGCTATTTATCAGCTCTTCTTCATGCCTGCACTTATATTCAGAGCCATCTCTATTTGAAACGTAGAAAGTCACAGTGATACCAGTTTCGATTGCATTCCCACGTTAGTCACAGCTCCGGCACAGGCAGCCACTGTACAGCGTGACATTCAGGAAAGCACTCCAGCAGGATTCCTGGGTAAAATATCGTATGGCGTCTGGTGTGACTTGACTTAAAGAGGAAGTTAAGAATCCTTTTCATAGAGCAAATATCTGGCAGAAGGTTTATGCTTATTAAAAATCGCTGTATTTTTCTGCATTGTTTTCTGGATGTGGTTATTAGAATACAGCAATTAAAAGCCTCTCCTGCCTCTCCTCAAAATAGTAATTTTTATTTGCTCTTGTCATCTACCAAATAATTTAGTGATAGATAAGCTGCAGATTTTTTGGTACATCTGATGCAGAGAAAAAAAACAACTGCTGAACACTGCTTGAAAAAAATAAGACCTGAAGAGGGTCTGCAAATTCTACAAGTCAGTGTGAACAAATATCAGCTGGACCTGAGTAAAACAAAATGCTTCTGGGGGACATGTTTGCGACTTTTGAAACTGCAGTGCCTTTAAATTTAGAGCTAAGAACATCATTTGATGATTGCTGAGTTTTGGCATTCATTCATGCTGGTTGGTATCTTCACGACAGACACCTTTAAAACACCATCATTTCAAGAAGAAGGAAAGCTTAAATGAAATACACTTCTCATGCAAAAAAACCCAAACAAACAAAAAACCATACAGGAACTGTAGAGGTTC
Organism: Balaeniceps rex; assembly: GCA_013401315.1. Lineage (NCBI taxonomy): Eukaryota > Metazoa > Chordata > Aves > Pelecaniformes > Balaenicipitidae > Balaeniceps > Balaeniceps rex. The sequence continues at coordinate 40,040 of VYZW01018460.1, read as the reverse complement.
TGGTTCTTCAAAAGATAAGGCACTGACAAAAATTTCTTAGGTAAAAGGCTGCATAAGAACTTCTTGCCATTTACAAATGTGTTGTAGTCCAGAAATGGTCCATTCCTAGGCTCAGTAAGGTAGACCCTGAAATTTTAAGGACTGATCCCTCAAAGCTACATTGTTACCATAAACAAGTGTGATTCATTCTTGAGGCCATATGGCACATTAGGAGAAGTGAAAAACAGTCTGGGCAGATAAAGGCAGAAGACGTTGCTTGTTCCAGCATCTTTCGATAACAGAAGTGCCATTCATCTTTATGTCTTTGAAGAGATGTGATGGTAACTCTGGACTGTAGTTTCTGTGGAACTCATGCACACATATAAAATGCTATTAGCATTGATCATCAACAGGGTGGAGAAAAAAAAAGGTATATGGCTAGTCTAAGCCAAGAGCTTCTCAAGGACTGGGATCCAAAGTCACGTCTACTTAATGTTTTCAATAACGGCTATCTCTTCTGCTGCACAGTGCGGTGTCAAGCCATTCATGTAAATGCTGTCCGTCTTTGTTAGAGCTGGCAAGATGTCCTTTTCACTGGTGAGATGGTTGACTGACAGGGTTCTCTTGCAGGGAGTCAGGTCTTGATTGTGGTTGACGGCAAGTTCAGCGGAGAGCTTCCTTTTGATAGAGGTAGCCCGCTGGAACTTGTCATAGATCTCCACGCTCAGGCGCCTTCGAGTTTCTTTGAACTCTGCGGTGACATTGGCTGTCCACTCCGCAGCATGGGCTCTGAATTCCCCTACCTGCGACAAAAATGAGGAAAAAAAGGAAGCATTATGGGGCCAAGGACTTCAGACACTGTTTAGGCTCAAGAGCCTAGTGAGAGAGCAATGCGGCTCTGGACTGGCAAAGAGCTGCAGCTGGCACAGATTTCTCATACTGCAGGCTCACTCTTTTATTGATAGCAACTAAAGAAGAAGAAATGTCGCACTAGGTAAGAGTTAACAATGGTTCTAAAAACACGCTAAAAATCTTTTCTGCTAAATTTTCTTTAATTATAGGCAGTCAACAATATGGAAAGCTGCAGAGCCCTGACAGCTGCACAGTACCCAGCTGGTCAGGGTTTTTCAGCATTTCATTGCTGAAATCCCAGCAATCCCGGCTGTGTTGTGTATTGTTACTAGGGTGCAGGGTTATTTATGAGCACTTTTACTGTCTCTGGAAAGATCCCTGGGAGACTTGGCAGAGAATTTTCTAAATTTAGACAGAAAAGCTTTTTTAAAGGAAAATGTCAGCTGCTTGTATTCTCTCTTTTTTGTGCTTGCTCAGACATAGCACCAGTACAGCAGCAGTTTCAGTCATGTCAGCAACGTGTCTGCTTACCACTCCGACTCCGCCAAAGTGACATACTAAAAAGCAGCACGAAGACAATCACAGAGTGGCACTCCGGGAGCTTTTACCAATCCCACCCAAAGGAAACGCAGCCTGCAGTTGCTGCACACAGCTGCCGTACAATTAGCATACAGCTGGAGCAGGGGGGTATTTCCCCTGCTATGCCCAGATCTCCAGTCAGGTTGGCTGCAAGGTGCTAGTTTGTACCATCACCACCATTTCACGAACGTACGTATATCCCCTGCTACCCACTCAGTTCCTATGCTCTAACTCTATATGTCTTTATATTGACAGCTTTGGCAAAGCCTAATCCACTTTCACTAAAAATTACCATGATTTTTACCCCTTAAAATTTCTTTCCACCATTTCAGTGTTTCAGTACTAGGAAAGCAGGAGCATCCCATGAGCCCAAGCTCTGAGGGTAGGGCTGAGGAGGGGGGAGGAAGGCAGCTGCTGGCACAGGATCCCAAGTTATCCTTATTTTTCCTCAGGTATGGCATGAGGTAGACTGAGCAGCTAACCCAGATAATAGTCTGAGGTGAACTATGGCCTTGTAATTTATATGCTATTTATATTTTTGCTCTTGTATTTCAACCAAACCACTGTTACAATATTAAATAAGTTATATAGGTAATTAAAGAAGGCACCTTTGCGGAGATTATCTCATTATAACTGCAAAGGAAATAGATTGTTTCTCTTTAAATCTCTGTAGGCAGTTTAATAGTTGGAAGGTATAGTACAGGGAAGATAGACTGCTGATAAATATAACTCCAAAGCAAAGCATTTCAGGAGAATTAACCCACTTAAATAAATTAGTCTAATTGGTACTGCTCAGTCCTGAATGTCAATCATTGGCAAGCAAGCTCAGACTTGGTGAGCATAGAAATAAAAAAAAAAAAAAAATTAACACAGAGAAATATGGGGGGTAAACCATCAGAGAAAAGTGGCCACAGACTTATTCATGCTTTGCAGTGCAGTGGAAAACAGGAATACAATGAAGGTAAAAGATAATCAGCTCACCCAGGAGTGACAGGGTTTCAGGAAAACTATCCCCCTCCAGAAACAAAACAAAGAGATCTCTTTACCCAGGGGTCATTTTATTACATTTGTCTCAGCTTCAGTGAATTACACAGATGACTAATGTGGACCCATTATGTATATTTTCTAAAACAAGGATTATTATCTGTAATACACAGAGGACTCACCCAGCTGAATTATTATTAGTATTTAAATTGTGCAATTAGGGTTAGACACACTGCACTTCAGATCTGAAAATAATGAAATCTGTAATGCTGAAACATTTCAGCTGCTACAATATTTTTATTTGTAGTAAACAAGTAATAAAAATATGATAAGCAGTATCAGTGTACACCTGGGGGCAGCTTTCTCCTTCTCTGAAGTTTTACTAAAGGCAGGCTGCTCAGATTCTGGATCATGCTTCTGTCCAAGGGAGCAGAGAGCCAGTATACAGGTTCCTATTTTACCCTACACGTTTGTACCCCTCACCAGCTGCGTAAGCATTCACCAGACTAGTTATTTTGCTCAGGCACACATCTCTGGCATCGCATATTGTCACATTCAAGGGATGTTACCAGACTGGTAGCTTTAAAATTGTGTCTTGGCAACCTACTGAAAGCTATGAGCATCTTGAACTGTCTCCCCATATGCTTTTTAACCTTCCTTTTGCTAGCAGTTTCAGTTCCCACTTCTCTCATGTTTTCCCAGCAGAGTGAAAACAGCTGGCCATGCTTCTGACAAAAGCAAGTCTATGTAACCCCTAGGATAGGCTCAGAATTCCCTCGCCAGCCCACCTCACCACATGCTGGTGATAGACCTGTCTTGCACAGGGCAAGCTGCTATATTTTAACTCTTGTGCGTGTAAGTTATTCAGGAGAATTTTAAAATTGTAGTTGTTAGGATATCTGATTACTAAATTCTAATTACATTTCTTTTGGGAAGCAAGTTTATGCAGCCAGCTGAAGAACATCATTAAATATGCCTTTGGAGATGGGCTCATGTTCCAATTAAGGTGATGTGGAACACGAACATGGTAGACTCAATTCTATTTTCGCATAGACCAGAGCTATGACGCTGCTTGGCACAATTTCAGTTTTCTATTAAAATCATAGAAAAAAAAATGAAAAATGCAGCGCTATTGCTAAGCAGAATTGAAATGTATTAGTAGTAAAACATGAGAGNNTAGTAGTAAAACAGAGGTAATTGGCACAGCATGAGAAACTATAAGTTCAGTGCTGTGTGAACTATGCGTGCCCCAGGTTACTGCTTTCAGCCCCTAGCTTTTGCGTGAACAGAAACACACGCAAAAATGTTATCTCTTCAGAATAAAACTCTTAATTCCACAGCACTTACGGACTCAAGCACAAAAGGTTATAGGAAAACAAATTGTGCAGTTTTTAACTGCCAGTGTACATAAGCAACGTGCTTTTATAATTTGATCCCTCCTTTACCCATAGGGACATTTCTGTATATGTTCAGGTTCTTTCTGTCCTTAGGGTATGACATTTTATCGTACCGCATTACAGCTGACAGCCACAAAATGTCCTGTGCAAAGTGATTGAAATGCCAGTTGCTTATGCTGCTCAAAAAAAATCTTCATATGCCTACCTACTGTAACAATTATTTACTTTTCTCCAATTCTCTTGCCTCATTACAGCACACAGCTCTGTAGACTCTGCAGCTATCATAGTTGGGGGCAATGTGATACGAGGATGAGGCCTCTTAGTACGGAAATTATTGACAACTAAGTACTTTATGTAAGGCTGAATGACACAAAATATTTCAAACGTAATAGGAAAAACATGTCACAGTGATAGCACTTGACTCAGCCGTACAATAAGCAGCACTCATCTGGTGATGCTGCTCACTCCTAACCTTCAGGGAATAGAGATGCTACCAGTACTGGGGACACAGTCCCTAGTCCAGTTCCAGGATTTACTTCCTCCGTATCAAAATCCAAATTAGACTGCAAGGTGTTAGACATATTTCACAAGGAGTATCAACTCTAACCTATTAACATTGTACTTTGAACATCAACAGCTAGTAACTTTATTAGGTATTTATGAAGCAATACCCTACTGCCTTATGAGTCCACGGAAGACGGGTCTCAATGACAAATTCTCAAGAAATATGGTAATGGTAACACAACTAATATTCCACACAGCACACTTCACCACAAAAAACTAGATACTTTTCTATCAAATAAACAGCCAATTCCTTACCCAGCACAGGCTGCCTGACCTCCAGCTACCACTGCAGATGGGCCTGGATATCCCATACATTCTGCATCATATCTGACAGCCCCATGGGGATGTCTCAAATACCACGGATCATCTCTAGTAGCATCTCTAGATGTTTATGTTAAGGTGTCTCTGTCTACCTGTGGTGGAAATGTCATATTTACTCTATTAGGATATAATGAGGAATAGCCTCTGAACAACTTTGAAGTCTGTCTACTCATTCCTGTTAAAGTCACTTTTGATTTTTTGGGGGTTGGTTTATTTGTTTGTTTTTAACTATACATCAAAAACATACTGAATGAACTTCCTGAATGACCAAACAGTTCCCAGGCTATGCACATACATTATCACCAATATCATTTAAAGACAGACATACTGAATTTGACGGAGCTAGGAAAAAACATGGACATTAAGCAACCATTCCTTCACCTATTCCTGCCAAAACCCATCTACATTAATAATGACCTAAAACTGTCTCTCAGCCAATATCACTGGTGAGACAAAAACTCTCTATTCATTTTCATCACCACCATGTTTTAGTTTCTCACTGTCTAGCTGAGCTCTGTGCTTGGAGAGAGGCAAACAGCATAATCCAGAATGTAAGTGTGTCCAAGGGGATGCTACTGTTAAAAGAAAAAAAAAAAAACTGAAGATACTGAAGCACCTGCTTCATTCTTCAGTACATTTGCTAATTTCTTATATTCATCAGGAGTTTGGGGATCTTTCTGGACACTCTGCTCACAACAGATATCCAAATAATGATATAAACAAAACTGCCCACCATGCAGAAAGACCACTCATCCTATTAAGTGTGGTCTGGACAGCACAAGGCATGTAGCCATAACCTTTACATGAGTAATCTGTACTTTGAATTAAGCCACATCTGTGGTCTAACAGAAGAAAACCACGAGCCTAATTAAGGACATCCTTAAATAGACCAAAATGAATACACACTTGTCTAACTTAACTTTGCCTTAGTTTTGCTCCTCTCAGGGAGATTCTTGGAAAATCCCAACATTACAGTACAGCCAGTTAATTAGTTCTACTTACAGAGTAGGAGAAAGACATCCTGCTTGGATGGAATTCAGACATATGACATGAAGGTTATGATATACTTGGGAGGAGCTAAACTACCAAGTACCAAATAAGAAAAAATTAACATTATGTATGCTATGCAAGAAAATGAAAGTATATATTTCTAAGTAATGTGTGTCGCTTTCTCTTTCATAGCCATACTTTACGTTGTTTCTTTTGGCATATAGGGCTCATACATTTTACGATGGCCATGTTAGTGCAAGCCAAAAAAAAAGAATTAAAGAGCAAGTAGATGAACTGGAGATATCCATCTGACTGCATTTTAGGTGGGGAAAAAAAAAAAAATGTCCTTCCTTCCAGATATTCTTAACGCTCTAGATGTTCCTCAGTATGCAATTTCTAACATTTATCCTTAATGCATTCTCCAAAGTTTTGCAGCTTGATCTTTCCTCTCCAATGTACTTCTGTTACCTAAAAATAACATATCCAATTAACCTCTCCATGATACGCTACTCAAGAGACAAAACTAGAAAGAGCATGCACATGTCACATTATCCAGGCAGCAGAGCAGAGTACATAACATTTTGTCTTAGCTTTCAAGAAACTCATCCAGCATTTGCAGAAATTGTTCTCAAAGTCCCATTTAAAAATCAAAATTAAAAAAAAAAAGTAGGTACGGAGAGGGTTGATGGGTTTAACAATGCAACTGCTGGTGGCTTGATTCCCTGCGTGGGTAGGAGGATTTGTCTATCTGCCATCTCACTTTCCTGCAGTTCTGGGCAAGCATACACCACCTCTTCCCACCTGAGCTACTGCTGGCCGCAAATTTATGTTCACTACGTCAGCTGTCTATAGGCTAGAGAAGACTGAAGTGCAGAAGAGAAAAAGACAATTTTCACAGACATTTTTATTGAAGCCTGTGCATTTCCTATACATTAAGGGAATCTCATTTATAGTCCAACTAAATAAATTCCCATCCCAGTTATCTGGCTTTTAGTATTTCTGTAATTATAGCATTATTAGTAAGTACCCAAACCCCATGGTGCTGTAATCTGTGGACAGGTATTTAGAGAAGACTTGCTCTACTTGTCTTTAAAGGTAAACAGTAACAAAATGCAACATAGAAATACCACAGGCACTAATGAGATACCTATGCTGAGCTTTCCCTGGTGTTTAACCACTATCTTCTATTCCTTCATTCTGTCAGGACCTCAGCTCTGTAGCAGAGAACTCTTCTACACCAGGTCTTTAAGCTACGAGACTTTAATTTCAAAGTGAATGGCACAAATGAAGCAGTAAGTGATGTCTTTTTTGTTTCCCCTGACTGGCATACATGTCCCTCTGTTTTTCAGGCAAATATTAGAGGGGAAAAGATTCTATTCTGTGAAATTGCCATCTTCTGGAGTAACATTTAAATTACATACAGTTGTATTTTTGTAGCCATGGTGGTCAGAAATGTTTTGGAAACAATGCTCTCCCACTGGAAAGTGGATTATTCAGTCCTGTAATAAGTAATGTTTGCGAGTTCATTCTGGTGAGCAATGATTGTTTGGTTTCACCCACATAACTTCCATGAGCACATCTGATGCCTTGGATGAAATAAACCACATTCTCCAATGGGAATGCAGGGAGCCCATGAATTTAGGTTATTTTTTTGTGGAGGAACATCTATGGTGGCAGCTGTGGGAATAAGTTTTGTGGAGATGTGACAGATGGCAGATGCAGAAGTGGCCCTTTTGCTCTATCATGGTCTGATTCAACAAAATAAAAACAGGTAGCCTACAAAATAAAAAAAAAAAATCATGTCTACAAAAACAGAACCAAATATACTAACAGTCACCACATTTATTTTGTTTTACCTCTTTTTTCCCAGAAATATGAACACTCCTATGTTAGGTACCTCCTCAGAACTATTATTGAATATTGCTCATCAGACACCTTTTTGCACAGAGCTGCATGTATGTGTCTCAATACTGTACACAAGTTACTGGCCTGATTATCTCAGTCCCTAATGTTTTGCTTTATTAATAACTTCCACAGATAAAAAAGATGCTGATATTTTCCTATCAATATCAGCTGTTCTATTTAGTTATTTCACCTACCTCAGAGAGCCACCCAACCCCTCTTTCAACCTGATGAGAGTGAATGACATCCACCTGCATTAACCACAAGAAACTATTTAGGTTTACATAAAGCTCTACCAGCTGAGCCTAAGGTGACTCAGGAGAACAGCGTGGATTCTCTGTCTGCACTATACAGCCAACGACTTTGCTGTGGCCAGTAATAGCAAACATTCTAAGAATTATATGAGAAGCATAATGAAACCCAAGCCACAGGCAGTTGAAAGACTGTCTCAACTTTCTCTCACAGGAAAGAGACAATGACCATTTCAAAAACTCATTGGACTCTTTTAGCTTCTAAAATATGCTAAAGAAAACATAAAAAAAAGGACTTTTAATTTTGACTTGGTACTGAGTAAGGAATGGCTGCTGTAACTACATGTTCAAGTCCCAGTAAAAACTGTTTATTTCTTAACTTTCTAATGTCAATATCTGGAGTGATATTTGCATGAAATATTAAAGCTCCACTTTGGTTGTTCAACACTAGTATTGCAGCCACACTCATCCCTTGTAAAGGAAAGTATTCCATGGTTTCTTCAGTCCTTTTTATCCATGACTGCACAGCAGTTTCCTCACTGTCAACACAACTTCTTGAAGATGCAAGGGTATTCTGCTGAACTGGCTTTGTCTGGGGACTCGTCCACAAGACAGCTATCAAATGTATACACACTCAGTATTACTAACAGGTTTTGGAATCTTTTTCTAACAATATCCAAGCACTGAGATTAGCTTAGAAGAGTAAAGTTTTCAGGAATGTTAATCATGAAGATGTGGGCTGAACAGATTCCAGATTAAATATCACTCTGTCAATAGAGTTAAATCACAGATATATTTGCCACAGTAACCTTAGGATTACATCTTGTCTCCAAAAATCAAGATTTCCTAATGTAAACCATGATAATGTACATTCAGGGAATCTTCATGGGTAATTAACTCCAAGGAACGCCACTGCTATAACTGAGCTCTCTTTAATCAATTTCTCTTATTATGAAGTATAAGTCACTTGCACCAGTTTTGGTTTTGCACATTCAATAGCTCTCACCATCACAACCTGGCTGCACACAGCCCACGCTGGAGGCATTTCCATCTCCCCTGAACCGTCCAGTCAGCAGGATGAGGCAAGGGGGAGCACTGTGGGAGAGCAGGGCCAGGCGTGTGGGCTGGCAGGCGAGATGCCGACGGTGCCCCCCTGCCCTCAGCAGGCACAGCATAGAATCATAGAATCCTTTGGGTTGGAAGGGACCTTTAGAGGTCATCCAGTCCAACCCCCCTGCAGTGAGCAGGGACATCCCCACGACAGCGTGCCGTGCTGCTCATGGAAGTGTATTTAGGCAGCACATCTCTTGTAATCAGTACCACACCAGCACCACTTCGGGACCTGGTACTTAATATGCAATAACAAAACAGTCATCTCTAAAGGGCTTCACTATGTCCAGCTAAGAGGAGTGATATAAATGATATAAATATAAATGATGATATAAATATAAACCATATAAATATAAATTATATAAACCACACCCAAAATTGTAACAGTGTAGATGTTACCTCTGTGTGTGTGTGTGTGTGTTGAATCTGAAGTTAAGCAGGCATCACATGTCCAAAGTACACAAAGCTATGAGGAAAGACATCTCAAAAAAAAGTGTCAAAAAACCCATCAGCAGATTAGTTTTCCCGGGACTCTTAGAACAACATGCTCTTTCGTATTCATTATTGCACATAGTACTAAGTGTACTTGTAAAAGAGTGATCGATACAGAAACTCAGTATTACAGACTGTTGCTAGGGCAGGACCAAGAACACCACCAGGGTTACTTATAATCTCTTGAGAAGAGAAGAGATCAAATTGCATTCAAAACCAGGTCAGCCATTTCTACCTTCTCCTTACACCAATACCACTCTTTATACATCTCCGAGACTCAAAGGCATTATGGAGGGACTGTACTCCCATCTTTCATCTTTGGGGTGGGGTTTGGGGTTTTTTTTTGGTCCTGTAGCTAATCAAATTTGACTGGAGACCTATGGCTGTATTTACTGTAGAAAGATTATATATTTTCCCCCCTCTCGTAGAAATTATTAGAAACAATCACCTTTCTGAATGTGGCTATTCCTTCTCAAATACACTTTTCTGTACATCTTGGATGGACTGGAAAAAATTCCTAATGCTAGGCGGAATTCCCTTCAGACAGCTCTTTTGCCATTTTTGTAGCTCTCTGCATTCTTTCTGAAGTTTAGACCACAGATCTAGGGACTGTTGTCTGGTAATATCCTTTTAATAACATCTGCAGCAGTAACACCACTTTCCTACAGAAATTCAATGATCCCTTGCTTGCGCATCCTAGAATTGTGTCACCCCTATTAATCATTGCCTTGCAAAATTGCAAAAGGACTTCACATGCAATTGCTTTCACGCCATAACTGCCTCCCACAAATATTTCTGATCCAGTGCTTTCTAGAAACAGACTTCCATCAAGTCAGTCTGACCTACCCATTGAACTTGTGGATATACAATTCTTAAAATTACTGCAATTGTTTTTTTAATTTTTTTGTGAGAAAAGGAAAAGTCCAAACAGTTGTTTTCTTCAACAGAAGCTGATCTGTCTTGCTTAAAACAATGCACAATGTATCAGCAATTGGCTCGTGCCTTTGTAAAAAGCCTCTGATCACCAGGCTGAAGATTTATTCTTATCACCTTGATTTCTAAGTGAACAGATTTTGTTTCTTTAAACAGCAAGAGGCAGTTTAAGAGCTCACCGCCACTGCAAGAACTTCTCCTTCCTCCTCCTTGGTTGCACACCCTCACCAAACAGCCTCTGAGGCCTCTCTGTTTGCCTGGAATGCCAGTTCAACTCACTAAAACCTTGCAAAACCATTTCTCACTTGAGTCCACTCATTTTTTCATCTTTTCATGCATACAGCCTACATTTAGGGTCCCTCCTTGGATAATATGAGAGATGGGTTCAAGTTCTCTTTAGGCTGGAGCCCTTATGCTGGGCGAGCACCTTTAGCCTGAAGCTAGTAAAATGAAAAGACAACAAATACTATAGGGAGTGCAATAAACTCCATGGCATCATCGTGACAAGCCTAATTCTGTTTTGACAGACATGAGTGACAGCTCTGCCACTGGTGCCAAGAAGATTAAGCTGAATGATGATTCAGATGAGTCAAATTTGTTTACTTTGTTTATAAATATCAAAGATAATTGCCTCTTGAATGTCCACAAGAAGTGAATGTGCTATTTCTCACTAAATTTTAGGCTTCATCTTTAAAGTTGGATCCATATTGTTCAATTCAGAAGAAAGACACCCAGTATGAAATATCACTTGTCCAAACTGAGCTGATGTTTAACATGAGTCAGTCACCTGGACTCTTGCTATACAGTGAAGAGAACAGGCTCTTTCCAGGATGCCATTCATCTCATATGGTAGATGCCTTAAAAAATTCAAATGGATCATGCTAGAAACACTCATTTCCTTCCACTGACTATAAAGGGAATGTACATGACTAGGTCAGATGTTGATATCTACACTGGAGATGAATCCCATCTTCATTGACTTGAATGGAGTCTGGACTAGAGCTTAACACAGAGAATATTGGGAGGCCAAGGGGCATAAGCACTTAATTTTAAAAACAGGAGTTTGAAATTTATAGCCCAGATGACTAAGATTCTTGGTTGGGTAGGCATTTTTGCCAGAAATGTTGAAATTCAGAAGCTGCTGCATACTGAAGTAAAAGAAAAATATGACAAGGAAAAAAATCCTGCTGAAATTTTACCTTTCAAAGAGACTAAAATCAGAAGACTTTAAAAGTGCCCTGAGTAATCAGACTATAGAGAATAATGAAGAGGAGGGAGTTTAAGGTAAGCTAGTACAGCTGAAGCTGAACTTCAGAGACAGATCGCCTACTTAAGATTACAGCACACAGCATGTTCCAGTGACTTTCTGACACTTCATCTATCTTACTGTACGAACTGCTTCCAGCAGCAGATCTATCCTTCTAAAACTCCCACTTCTGCCTCTACTTGTCTTTCACTTCTCTCCCCATTTGATGCATTCAAAACTCTCAAGAGTATTTCAGGAGACAAAAGCCACCTGAGCAACTGACAGACATTCTGGTTATCTGGATTTTAATATCAAAATACAGCATTATTGTGGATCAGTGCATATCTGATCAGATTTTTTTGTCTCAGTTCCACTTGCATATGGCAAACTTTCCTAGTAGTATCCTGAAAAAAATAGATGTTTTATTTTGTTGAAACAGTGAAATACATTATTACTGCAAAGTCTGTAAGCTGCTTTTAAGAACAATGCAACTACATTAAGAAAAATGTCAACAGGACTATAGATATTAGGTGATATTCATTATCAGCATGCCCACTGCCTGGAATATGAAGGTTTTCTTTCACAATATACACCCTAAATATGCTATGATAAACTTTTTTTTTTTTACTTTAGACTACAGGGAAAGGCAAAAAGGAGATTATTATGGCTGCCTATCAAAAGCAATATCAAATACCTTTGCCGATATATAGTTTTGGTTGTTGAGTGGAAGTAAAGAGAGGGGCTTTTCAACACTTGCAACCCCTCTGTCTTCATCCCAGACTCTGGTACAATTCACTAGACTTGGCTGCTGTCAGCCCTCAGTTTTAGATTGCTGAAGCCAACACAACCGATCACTATTGAATGCTCTGCTCCCTACTGTATCTAAAACATAGTAGGCTCCTGCTATTTTTTTCCATGAAAGGTATGATACAGATCCCACACAAAATCTTGTTTACTTGTAGGTGTTGGTACCCATAGTCAGTAAGTTTCATGAAGGAAGGTTTTCAGTGTCTTATATTTCCCAGGAAATATATCAAACCGTTTCAGTTTTCCAAGTGCATTAATTATGGTCCTATAGATTTTATCATAGCCTCTGTCTCTCAGTAGATTTCAGTATATAACATTGTTTCTAATTTCAAAGGCTACCTTTAGGTATAATGAGCTATTTCCCCAGGGACTGACAGAATGTTTCCTTAAAAGACAGTTAAAAAACATACTTAGAACTAGGATTTTCCATTGCACTCATTTCTACTATTTGAACTCCAGATAGGTTTCTCTGCTATAATCTGCATCCATAAAAGCTGAACAAACCATCGTAAATTTAGGTTTAACTGAAAAAACAGACAATACATGAAATTCAGTCTCCTCTGGCTTCTGCTGGCATAGAAGAGACTTGACTACATTTCCACTAAACTCCCTCAGCTTCTTCACTCAAATTTTCCTAGGCAGATAGCAAGGATGAGCTAAGAGCAGCAGGTTTTATCATAAAATGCTACCTGTAAAGTAAATATTTGTACAACGCTTGCGCTCAAACACAGCCAATCTTATAACGAAATGCGATATATTTATATAACTTTCTTCCTACAAAGTATCATTAGGATAGAATACAGAAATATTTTTTCTTATTTTCTAACTAGTGCACAACTTGTGCTATGCCATAATTCATTTCTCAAACTGGTCTCTGTCATTTTTAAAACTGTAGCATTTTTAAACTGCTAAAACATTTCCTTTCTGTTATGAATTCTCAGACATGCCTGAGCAATGGGTTAAGAAGTGTGGGGGGGGAGATTTCTGAACATCAGAGATATGATTAATTGAACAAATGGTACCAATTATGTTATGTCTGTCTTTAATCAAACCTAACACATATGAGACACTTGTATACAGCAAAATCCTGAATACCTGCATCAGCCAAGAGAATTTGGATGTATCTGAAGAATGAGGTTTTCCTTTCTGTAGACAAAATGACTATGCTTGTTTAGGCTACAAAGGTGAAAAAGAATGGAAAGATGAAATAGGGCATACATTCCTGGTGCCTGAGAAAAGAAAGTTTGGCATAGCACTGTGCTGCATAACCTGGCAAATGGAGTTTTACTTGATAAAAATAGGGATGTATTTAATCTGTTAAAGGAATCCACAAGTTTGTTCAATTCATGTTTCTTTAAATCTTTTCCAAAGTTAGTCTATATTGAAATAGCTTCAGTATAAAATAAAAACAAGCTATTATAAAATTCAAACATTCTTAGTATATTATCATCACTATAATGACATGGATAATGAGACACTCTAAACAAGATTAATCCCTCAGTGTGCTATGTACAATTATATAGTCAAGACAGCATTTTATCCAGAGATCTTACCATCTGGATAAGAGAGAAAAGTATGAGAAAAGTGAGGTTAAAGACCAGATTAATTCGAGGAAGTAGTGTGAAGAACTAAACTACGTCACCAGTGTCTGAGGAAACGCAGCAAAACCAAGCCTGATCGACCTAATTCTGAAGTTCAAAATAATGAAGAAAAAACATGCAGGTTAATGGCATTTGAAGTGACCTATTGGTTTCCCTGGAGCCAGTGTATATCATGCAGGTTGGGTGTTAAAGACGCCCCCAGTGCTTGTCCAGAAAACAAGATGGTGATCCTGCAAACTGTTGAATTTGCAAATGGGAACACTTGTGTGATACCTGCTGTGAAGGACACTAGTAAAGCTCGTTGTGTAAGGAAAGTTATAAATATCCTTTCAGATTTACAGCATGGGGGCAAAAGATTATACTCTTTAAATGAAACTGATCAAATAAATATTGTCCTCTGCTTCAGAGCTAAGTGTTTATGAAATGCCTGGTAAAAGTGTACTTACAACAGACCTGCCACAATGCTTTCTCTAACTATAAAAAGCTATGAGCGTAGCAAGGGCAATGAAAAAGGGCTGCCCACCCCACATGCCTCACAAAGTGGGCTTAGTCGTGCCCAAGTGCCCAGCTCAGGTCCTCCTGCCTGCTGTCACCATCACTGCTGCCCTCTGGTCAGAAAGCAGCAGGGACCCTGAGGGTCTGTAATGAGTGAAGGTATATAGGGGTAAGCTACCCTTTATAGCAAGGTCTTTGGGAACTCAAGGATTGCCAGGATTACATCTCGGCATTGATGCCGGGCCCTACAGCTAGGAAAACAATTTGAAACAATATAACTAGTAGGCCACTGCACAGTAACCAACACGTTCATGCCATCAAGAAGAAATTAGAGTTTTTTATATTTGAGTAACACAAATGAACTGATGGATACAGAGGAACTGAAGTTAAATTAGAGGGAAATAGTATGTTGCTTAAAACAAAATTAATTTGTTTCTCAAGCTTCTAGTAAAACCTGAACTGTGCTAGCTGCAATCAAAGGAAATTTTATTTATCCTCTAACATTTTCAAAACCAGGACATTTTCTTAAACAACTAAATTTAAAGTAAATTATTGTAGCATCATTGGAATGATAAATACATGTTTACAAGTAAAAATATATTTGAACTGAAAGCAATGCACCTGACTACAAATAACTAGGCATGCCGCTGAAGATATTATGGTAAAATACACCCAGGCATATTTAAATAATTTATTCCAATATCTTGCACGATATAAAACATTTATTCTCTTAATGATCAAAGGTATCTTGAATATAACTATTTTATGATTTAGTATTTTTCTTTACATACCTGCATCCCATATAGAAACAATCAAAGCAGAATGATTTTTGCCTCAAAAACTAAGGACTACGTTCTACTGTCTAGAATAATCCTTTTAGAGAATTTTTTCCTGTGTCAGGTGCAATTGTGCATATACAGTTAATTTAATAATACATTTAATCTAATTTTATATGCAGTCATGTAAAAATCACTATATGTTTGACTAGACTGCTACAAAGTTTGCTGCAGTTTGAGCTGCACCATACACTTCATACATAAACAGCTTTGACCTATGCCCTAAGAGCAAAAGCAGCTATAAGCTCACCTGACTTCTAATCAAAGTTTTTAAAGAGTAGTATTTCTTCCCCTTTCAAAACGTTCTTACCTCTTCTTTCGTCTTTTTTGATATGACTCTTAGCCAGTCTCCAATCATGCTTAGGACAGCTGCAAAGTAAGCAAGCCCAACAAGGATCCAGAACCACACCACTGGCTTATAAAAATCTAGGTACTCAATATCTGATCCCCCTGAAAAACAATACAGTTAAAATTAAAGCAGACTTAATAGTTATAGGTGCAAAACTGTTTTTAAATTAAGTCTTTTCCTAAAAAAAAAACCAAACAGTTATATTTCTTACATCTTCTATTTTCTTACCCATGCAAAAATTCATAGCAAAACATTTTGTTGAATTTGAATAAATGATGATCTAAATTCATCCACCCTTGAAACCACAGTTTGGAGTATGCAAATTTCAGACAATGATTGCTAATCATTTGTAATAATTAAAAAAATGAACACAAACTGATTCAACTTCTGATATATCATTATTTAAGGTAGAGGTCACTGATGACAGCTTGAATGAAAGGACTTCCCACCTGCTCCAAATAACAATGTTGTACCAAATTTTAAGTATTACTCTGGAATACGTAATACGTTCATCTCTTGAGAAATCTGATTTTGCAAGGACTTTAAAATACATCTCAATACTTACATGAACCCTTTAGCCCTAGTAAAGAAGAATAGCACCTGCATTAACAAGCGACCCTGTTGGGTAGGCAAACATTATCATCTCCATTTTGCAGAGGAGGTAACCAGGGTGCAGGGACTTGAGCTGAACTGATCATACTCAAAAAAAGGTGGATAAAATAGATGTCAGCTGAAGGCAACTTTTTTGAGTCCCACTGCTGTGAGCACCAGCCACTTCCTTCCTTCCAGTGTTAAAGTAAAAAAAGATAAATTTCAGAGATGCCTGTAATGGAGCTTTCAGGTACAATAGAGCTATAGGGAACAGATGCCTTATTTCCACACACAAAAAAAAAAGTTATGTTCATCCAGAGCTCTTGACAACACAAAATAACTCGCATTTCACATCTTGCAGTACCATAAAACAGAAGCCTTAAACTTGCAATTCAGCTGTGTTATGACAAATAAAATCAGGCTCCTAGTCTGGGTTGCTGCAAGTAGAAGTTTGATGTGCATATCTGCCCACAATTGAAGAGACTCTACAGTAAAACCTTTTCAGGCACATTAAAGTAGTCTGTATGGGTACATAATATGTTGCTTTATGTATCTGCATCCTGTACTGAAACAGTCAAAGGAAAATTGGCCCCAAAATATCAAGCACCTTGTTACAGTAACAAGATTAACTCTCATAAAGAGTAATTTTTTTTCCTAACTGTTACTATCAAATCATCACAGAGATTACATGCAAATAACAAAGAATTATACTGATGGTTATCTTTGTATGGAAGCCCTCATAGACAGAAATGTTGTTATTTCCATGTCAATAAGCCTTTTCATTAGTAAAATCCGTTGAGCTGTAGTGGTTTACTCAACTATCCAAGAGATGAATCCACATAGCAAAAATGGATATACATTGACACTGGCACAGTCACAAGTGAGGTAGAAGACAGGGCTCTGTCTGGAACAGAAGATAGCCAACCACCAAAAGGCTGAGTTTGTCACAGCCCAAGACAAAAAAAAAAAAATATCAGAAATGAAGCAATTTGTTAACATTATCCAGCTCATGTCTATCCAGTAAAACAGGATTTTAGGGATGATTCACCCAAAATTTGTTGTCATTCAAAAAATGGTTGACTACCACCATGCCTTTTTTCTATCAGGAGCTAGTAATGAACCACACTCAGTGGTTCACCTTCTTCTCCAGCTGCTCGTACAACGCACAAGAAAGTATCATATAAAGCATCCACTCAGCTAGTTTCTAATTTTTGGTGTGTTAAGGTTATAAACTGGAACCTAACTCTGCCAGTCTGCAGGGAGCATTTCCTTCACAGCTTATACCCACTTTGTTTATAGTAATGGTAATTACCAGGGCAGGGGTTAGGACACATTCATATTCAATCAAGAGTTTTCTTTACTGTCTGGCCAGGAGATGGCTCCATCTAACCATGCCCAAAGGAGTTCAGCTTTCCTAAAGTTCAAAAGGGACAGTCAACAGCCCTCTAGGAAAAGGCTTAACAGCTTAAAAATCTTTATTAGCTGTTGAGTTCCTGAATTTCAAGGACTCTTCAGGTGAGGTCTCAATTTAATGGAATACCAGGGAGAGAGAGACATACCTAGGATGTTTGTCCTGAGATAACTACTGTCTCCTGTGATGCGTAAACATCAGAGTGCTATAATGCAGTTACCTGGGAAAGTCATTAGATAGGGTTTCACTAGTAGGAAAACATTATTGAAAGTCAACTGTACTGGATTTAAAGCAAATGGAATTCATTAACTACTGATTTACAACTCACAAAAATGGGTATGAATGTATTTGGGTATGAGTATGTATAGGTAAATATATTTGTACTGAAGTATATGAGAATTCATCTAATGATTTTGCTGGTAACATTGTAAAAAGCATATCAACATGATACATTTGCACGGATTTTTCATAGCATAGTTTTTACTCAATAAACGCTATCATCTTTCTTTTGCAAAGCAAATTATTTTATAGAGCGCTTTAGGAAGCAAAATGCTGAGACGGCAGAAACCGAATTTTGTTGTTTGTTTGGCAAAACCAATTTTGTGGGCCAACAGACAAAACTTTTTTCCAACTTTGTTTGACCTCTACCTGAAATAGATGACAACCACAATGAAGAAGAAATATATCTCCCAACTGGAGGGTGCTTACTCTTTAACTAGAAGTCTCGCTGCCATAATCTTTTACCAAGAGCAGCCACAGTTTATTGCCAAGATGTTTTGAGGCAAAGATTTGATCCAAAGTCCCATGAAATCTATGAGAAATCAAAGAGTTTTTCCATCCATCTCCATCGCAGGCTATTGTGTTGCTGCTGCCACCTTTCTTACCTCTGTCAAATAACTTTTAAATTATTTGCAATTTTCAACACTTTGGAAGGTATAGGTTGTTTTATGGCCCAAACACGTATTCTTTATTGAGGTGAAAATCTCTGTGTTTTAGTGAAGGATGGCATTAAAGAAGATTTCAGGGGCACACCTGTCCTAGTGTGGAACCAGACTCTGGTTCTCAGGTAAGGGATCAGGCTTTCAAATATATGTAATTTTTGTTTATTTATTTACATAAAACAAGTACATTTTAAGTAAATAATTTTCTTCATTGTTGCCACTCTTTTCCCCACTCTTTCTACAGCTAACTGACTCAAAACAGAAATATGCAATTATTTCTGTAAAGTTGTCTGGTTTTGTTTGCATTTTTGCTTCAAAAGTGGAAGCAGAGAATAGAAAGTGCTATTTGCATTGAGTATCTTAATTCCATACCAGCACAAATTTCTGGGTTATTCAAAAATTGGCCCTTCAAACCAGGAACCGTCTTTATTTTTTTTATCAGCAGTACAAATTATTCTGGGTATAGAAATGTGATTAAATCCAAACACAGTTTTAATTGCAGAATAACGAGTAGCTGTCCACCATCCCCCTTGTGACAAACCTGGCCAACAGGCTTAATCCAGAAACGTCATTTGTCCCACTCCAAAGAAATACAGAGTTTTGGCCCTGCAGCTTGAAAGGAATTACCTCTGAGGACTGCAAAAGGGACAGAGAAAGGCTAGCTTATGCAGAGATGTGGAAAAGCAGCATGTTTGGGACAAGATAACATTGACTGTCTGCAAGAGAGAATGTAAGTAGGCCATATGAGTTACTTGATGCCACTCAGTGGAAAATGGAGAGCCACTTCAGAATACAAAGCACAGCTATAAAACACACCTTACATGCTGTCCTATACAGAAATAGAGCAAGACACGGCACGCTGTCTTAAGCTTAAAGCAGGCTGCATGGTTCACACCAGACAGCCCCTGTTATGGATGTGAAGTCCTGAGGTGGCAAAGAGCATTTCCAAATGCCAAAAAAAGACACAGAGCCTGCGGGAGAGCACACAGCTCTCTTACAGGATGCTCGACACACACCTCTTGCTTGGCACAACAGTGATTTCTTTCTGTAGAGGTCTTTCTGCCAGGTAAGTAATATCACATAGTGAGAGCAGATCAGCTGGGCTGCTGTGACCACCAGGTGAAGCATTCCAGTTCGGTGACATTAAATGACACTAAAATATCTCAGTACTCTACAAACTGGGTCTCAGGCCAAGCAACACAGTGCAGACCCAGATATCTGTATTACAGTGGCAATACACCAAATTCAATTACAGACCAAAACAGTAAAGAAGCAATAAGCTAAAAACCAGAGCTCAAACAAGGAAAAAAAAAAGACAAAAAAAGAAGAGTTAGAATGCATTTTTAAAGTGAGACTTGCAAAATTCTGTGATCTGTTGAATTGGACTGATTGCGGCCTATCTTTATACCATTATTATGCCCCACTGTGAAACAGACTACTGATGTGTTAGTTATATTTCTGACCTCTACTTAATTCAGTCAAGTTTTGGACATCTCATCTAATTTAGACTTGAAACCTGTTAGATTAACTCCCTTAGAAATATTTGACTATACCTTCCAACCTGCACTGCAGTTAAAGGATTTATCTGCACATATGAACACTATATTGTCATGTTATACAGATATATATACACACACGTACCTCAGTGATAACTTTAGTACCCAATAAGATCTTTCATTATACTAAAAAATGACACATTTGACATGAAAAGATCTTTCTTTTCTCTTTCACAGAATATTCATAATATTGGCTGGATTCTCTTCTGTCATATTTAAGTCAATGGTTTCTCTTGAAAACAAGAAAAAAAAGAAAGATCAGTCTTTTATGTTTGCCTTAAGGTTTCTCTTGCTGGTGGAAACTGCAGCTGAAATTTCCATAGGCTCCGAATAGCAACCTAGATTCTGAGTACAAAAGAGGATGTTTTGGCATTCTAGTTTCTGGGAACAGAGTACCTCGTCTCCAGTACAAATGAGAAGAAACTCCTAGAAAAATTCTGGAGACCTCTACAAGAATTTCTAATATGACAACCTGCCCTACAGCCTTTAACACCATTACATTCCTGAATCCCAAGTTCTTCTGTTGGCTCGCTTTTGGAGCAGCTATTCAGAAACACTCTCTCCTCTAAAAGTTCTACAAGGCTTCTCTTCAGCTCTTACCTGCAGTGGTGCCAGAAAGCAGAAAGTTCCATGTTAGTGAAAAATGACAGATATTGTAAGAAATGTTTCTTTTAACCCCAATATATGTTATCACAACCATGACATTTGTATGTAGGGCTTGCAAACTTATGGTTTTTTCCTCTGGGATGACAGTTCTCAAAAAAATTACCAGAATATTTGGAAGTTTTCAAATATGTAGGAATTTTGGATTTTTGAGGGAACTTTGAGCCAAAACTGACACATAATCATGAAATATCCCATGGACCTCCAATATGCTACAAGAATTGCCAATTTTATTTTTATTGCTAAGAGAGTTCACTCCACTATAATTACAAATTGGACTATAACTGCCCACCTCTCTGCTTTAGATTTGATTCGAATTCTGAGTGGAAGAAGGTAATTTTCACTCTAAGTATTAGTTATGAAATATGCCTTTCTGGCCAGGAAAAAAAAAAAAAATCAGAAAAAGGAATAAATTAATGCCAATGTGAGGTTTTTTTCANTCTAGAGCCACAATTTCAGATGCAATACCCATAGCCTATCATGGCAACCTCCCCTACAGCCTTATACAGTATTACATGCCTTAACTCTACATGCTTGTTTTGCCTCTGTTTATGGCATTCAGCTTTTTTGAACTTCAAGGATAGAGTGTTCTAGATGAATTTTACCACAGAAATATCAATGGCCCTTGGTGTCTGCATGGTAGTTATGACTTACCTAAAAGAAAAACAAGCAAACCAAAATAAAATCATAAAGACAACTTACTAATTTGTCAGCATGCAAAAGATTCTGCGTATGTCCTCAAAATTAATAAGGAAGCCTAGCCCTTAAGACAAATTTTATCAGCTCTGTTGAGAATTTGCAATGTCAGTTTTCTTCAGGTAGCTTAGTATTTATACACAGTGAGGACTGTAAACTTCCACAATGCAAAGCACAGTCAATGAATACTTTACCTGTTTTTCAGAATTTTTATTTAACTAGCCAATTATGTACTGGAATGACAAGAAAACAAATGGACCTTTTTGAAAAATCCTTCAAGTCATCTGCTATAAACTGAGTATGTTAGTCCACACAAAGATGATAATATTGTCAACTTCATCTCTGACAAAATACAGTCCAGTGGTAACTTTAACCTCCCAGTTGTGATGGAGATAGTCACCTAACTCTGTTCTCCTGAGCAGCATCTCTGCAAGTACAAATCCAATTCCCACACACAAACTAAGTCAATAACATATTACAGTACAAATACAAGTCTTGTGCATGTTACTCTAAAAGAAAATAGAAAACATTCATGACATTTTGACATCATGCATTTACAGTGGAACTTTAAAATAAAAAAAAAATATATATGAAGTGAACCATAAAAGGCCATAAGCTGTAGAACAATGTAATTCAAGGACATTCTGTAGAAAGAGAAAATGTTTCCTGGTAAAATTAAAAAACAGGCATGATGTAGGAACAAATTATGATATCAAGTGGTCTACAAATAGAAAAATCTGTGGAAATTTATGAGAGTAATGATGAATGTACTCAATGTTCTAGTTAGAACCAAGTGGGCCATTTCCCATAATGTTTTACAGTAAATATAACCAGGCCTTTAGACACTATGATTTTTATTCCCTGACATACATGTACCCCTCAGGAACGAAAGTCTAAAACACCCAGACTCTTGGCTTGGAAACAGCATAAATTTTTTATTTGGTACTAGTTAGAATCTGACCAGAATTACAAATTCCTGAAGACAAAAAGGAAATAAGAAAAATGATATGAGAAATGAAAAGGGAAAGAGAGAAATCCGTGAGACAAGTTCAAAAGAAATATGGAAACATCAAAAAAAAAGTGAAAGTCCAAATAAATTTCATTTGCCATTTTACAGCCCAGTTCTATAATTTATAAGAATCTCTGGCAACTTCTCATGTGGTCTTTGTTTTTTAAACCGCTTGCATAACTTAGGATGTTCAATACTAACTACATTTCCCCTCATTTTACCCAGATCATTTATGAATATGCCAAACAGTTCAGACACTTCAGGGGTCTCTGTGGGACTTCGCCAACCTGAAAAACTTTTGCCAGCAACAAGACCAGTCACGTTCCTGCCATCAAGGTAAACTTCAGGCAGGTCTGCAAGTCACTAGGAGGAGCTACCCAACCCGAGACCCTCACCTTGGAGCACTTGGACTCATGCAACAGACGTGGCTACAGATGGGAGACACGGGAGGAGCCCACACCATGTGGATGTCTGCTAGAAACATTTCCCTCCAGCAGGGTAGCTCACTGACAGCAGCCCAGCACTGCTGTCCTTCTCAGCTACCTTTCTCAGCTACCTCTGCCTTGCACAGAGTTCAGGGGTGGAAGAGAGGCATCTCATGAAGGAGAGATGATGGTGCTGCATCAGGAAAAGCATGAGATCAGGCTGAAGAAAGCAAGTCTCAGTCTCGGAGCACAAAGCTCTGAATTTCTAATCCTCACCTCAACACATCACTGACTCAGACCACCACACTTCCTCAACACAGACAACATATACTTACTGAATCCTATTCCAAGAAGTGGTCTAACAGCTCTAACACATTTTCAAGAAAAAAGTTGATGCAGAGAACTGGCCCAAGCTTTTTTTAGCTCAGTTTGTCAAAGTTATTCACAACCAATCCAAGCCAGGTTAACAGAACTATAAAGGTTGGACACGTTACCTATGGGTTGTGCTAAGCCTTCTCCTTACATTACAAAACACACATGGACAAATGCGTACATAGCAAACAAAAGAAATAAAGCACAGAATCAGGGTCCAACAGCAATAGAGGCATCTCAATGCCACAAACAGAGCTCTGGAGCAACACTTTGAAAACAAGAGACGCACACAAAAACTATGTCATATAACTTCACAGTGTGAGGCATTTTAAGCAACTCCAGCTGAAAAAAAATATATTCAGCAGACTAAAATACTGTATTAATTCTTGCACTTCACTAAATCTGTGAGAACAAAAAAGTCTACCTAAAAATTAAATAAAGCATCTTTTAACAGTACAGGAGAAGAAAAAATGGAGTATGCAGAGAGAGGCACCATGCATTTCACTGTCCCACCTCCTGTCTCTAGCCTGCCACATGATTCAAGATGAGGGCAGGCCCCCTCATGTGCACTGACACAAGAATGACAAAGGGTAAAACTGGGAAAGAGGCACCGCAACAGCGATGTGTCTGTCCCAAAACAATACAGAAATGCAGAACATATATCACTGTGCAAAATATTATAAGATAAAGAGTTATGAGAAAAATCTTACCTGCAACATAGTCACCGAATCCAATGGTAGTTAAAGTGATAACCACAAAGTAAATTGCATCTAGTGTGCTCCAGCCTTCTATGTGCTTGAATATAACTGCAGGAAGAGCAACAAACAGCACGCAGCCAAACAGTATGAATATTATTGTTGAAATTATGCGAATCTTTGTCTGACTCACATTCCATTTCTGGAAAGGGAAAAGGAAAGAGAGGAAAGCCATCGTTAATAAAACGGCACCACACATAAGCACCTATCACCCACAGTGAGCACCACGTTGCTCAAGAGGACAGCGCATTATAGTTCTCAAACAGGAAAATCAAAGCAGGGTTTTATTTTGAAAGGGTTTTCAAAGCAAACATGACTACCCTAGGAAACATTTCCTAGCAGGAAATGCAGAGCAGGGCTGGTCTCTTCATTGCAGCCAGGTTTGTGACCTGGGTGAGTGGCACATGTAGCATTCATTAATATTAACAGCTGATCATGCTAGAGTTCTGAGTGGGGGCTACCTATTTGAGTGAGCTTCAAGTAGTGCTTGCACCTGTGATGTCTCTACTTTTGTGCATCCACAAATAACTGAATAAAAAAGGTGAATTTTAACCATACAGTTCTCTCTAATCAAGTAACTGGCTAAACAGAACCACAGAAAATAGAGCTGGGGGGGAGACACCACCTCTTCCAAACCTACCCCAAGACAAATACAACCCAACCAAGCCACTGCAGATACATTATTGGCCAGGCAATATGTGATCATGCTTAACTGTTCTTGTCATCAGAAAGTTTTCTTAATGCTTAACTTGCATCTCATCTCCTTCAGTTTAAGTCTACTATTTATGGTCTTATACAAGGCAAACAAATAAATTGCTATCTTGCTCTCTCCAGCAAACTTTTACAGGTGTTTTCTTTCAGTCATATATTCTTTAGACCAAATAAATTCATTCCTTTCAGTCTTTCTTTACCTGTCCATTCTTGTTGGCTCCAACCAACTAATCCACGTTTCGTTAGGTGTTGTACTCAAAACTAGATATAAAAAAATATCACAGAATAGAATGGTAGGATCCTTTCTTATGCTTTCCCTATTTATTTACACTGCTATTTATACTTCTAACTATGATGTATGCTTTTTCATAGCAGGATGACATTAACATGTTATCTTATGAGCCCCTGGAGTCCTCAGAACATTTCTATAAAATTGCACCTAGACAGCTGTTTCCTGACATGTAATTGCATATTTTATTATTCCTTCAAAGAGTACTTTGAATTTGTCCTTCTTGAATTGAATCCTACATATTCAGGCTGATTCTCCAAATTTTCAAGATCATTTTGAATTCTAATTCTGTCCTCCAACTTTTAGTTCTCCCCATCTTGAGATAATGTGTAGATTTAATGAACAAAGTCCTTCATCTGTTGTGTAAACTATTAATGAAATTTAACAGTACCAAAGCTAGAACAGACTACTGCAAAGTCCCATTTGACGTGCCCTGCCTGCCTGACAATTTTCCTCTCAGTACAGTTTTCCATCCATCCGAAGCATTTGGTTCAACTTAAAATAAGCAAGGGATTGCACAAAACTGAAAACTTTCACACAAGGAGATCAAAAATGAAGTCAGACTGTTCACGATACATGTTTTCTTGTATTTAAGTTTAGTGCCAATTGAATGTTTTACAGTCAGCACGACCAAGGTCCAGCTTTTGTAACGCAAATCACAGTAGTAGCTTTGGTTATGGCAACATGAAATTCCCCGCTCTGACCTATCAGCGTCTCCCAGTTCTTCTTTTGGAGAACTAATGAACAGAACAAGGGCGTGCTCCAGACTGCAACATATAGATCAGTGTTTTCATTCAGAGATTGACAAAAGGGGGCAAGATGCTGCTTTTTATGTTGGGGCATTCTTGTTGTAGGGATACATCCACTACGAAAAAAGGAAAACCATTATCCCTATGAGCGACAGGCTGGCACACACACAAATTGGTCTCAAATCTTCTGTACTTTAAAGCAAAAAATAAAATTCAGTGATAAAAAAACCACAAAGTATAAAACCAAAATGTTCTTATGGAATGTTCTTGCCTTTTTTAGGCAAATCTCAATAGAAATGGATGTTATTCACCAGTAACTTGTCTGGACTTGAACTGATGTTTCAAAATCAAAAATACCTGCCGTTTCTTAAAAAGCTTTCAAGCTTGTATTTACCTATTGCATAGGACTACTCAGCACAGCCACAGTTTGCTTTGCTTCAAAAATAAAGCCATCGCAGACCCTTCCTATATAGAAAAGATTAGGGCTTGTTACAGAAAAACAAACCTTCTAACACTTGCAGTGCTAATGCAAGCAGCTACAAAGTCAGGCTGCTTCCTAAGTATTCACTGGATATGACATATTCTACACATAAAAAGACAAATAGCATTTCATACATGTTTTGAACATTAGGTAATAGTTAAACCTACAACATTAAAGCTTAGTAAAACACCTAAATAATTAATTTTATTAAGTTTCATTATGCCATTTATTCTATGCTTCAAAAATCTCAGTAAATACATTTTTAATAACTGCATTAGTAAAATACAACCTTAATAAACTTTTCTGTGTGTGAAACAGAGACTAAGTTAAGTAAATTAAGTTCCTCTGCTAGAATTCAAAGCATTTGGTTGTTGAGGACTGGCTATGGCTGAACTTTATCAATATCTGCACAAGCTTCTACTCTGTTTGACAGGCCTCTTCCTCTACTGAAGCTGTGCCACTTTGCATGAATAATTAAAGATCGGTAGCCAAAGAAAATGAAGGACATGACCTCTAGGCTGTGCTAAGCAGTTCAGCAGAAGAGGCTGAAAAATACATTAAGCAGTAGAACATCCTACAGCCTAGTGAGGAGACCACAAAGAGGAGTCCAATGTCAGGGAAGCACCAACAGGCTCTGTACCATTCAGGCTGTCCTGCTTCTGTGAATGCCCAAAGCTTTAGTCACCTACAGACCCGTAAACCTGGAGATGTAGACGCCTACAGACTGTAAGCACTTCCTCTGGTATGATGGCATCTGAGTAGAGATTTTAAGGCTTGTGATTTTAGGCTCAGACACCAAAGGTCTTCTGTGAATCGACTCAAAGCAGCAGCAATAATTTCCACACATTACCTCTACAGCTCCACTCTTCCATGTCTGAGTCAGCGATTTCCTACCACAATCTATACAACAACCTTTAAAGGTAAGCATCACAGCAAGCTTAGAAGTATAAGGGCAAAGCAAAAATAAAATGTTTTAGATCTTGTTCTTCTTCCCAAGCATAATTATTGTAGAAAATGTTGGGCTTCATCCAATTCTCAATTAACAATGTTCAGTAACATGTTCAGACTTTGCAAAGTTCTTCCTACCTTTTGCTAGACATCTGGTTACAATGATGAGCTATACCCTGGTTTTCAGACTTTTCATTTCACTTGTTAACTTCAGAACAACGAGCAGCATGAAGAACAAACGAGGCAGTCAGCATACTCACAACAAAGGTATCTTCTACTTTGGCAATTCCTTTTCCAAAGATCGTCCCTAGTTGATCTCCAACACCAGCCAACAGAAAACCAAACAGAGGAATTCCCAATAAGGCATAGATGATACAGAATATCTTTCCACCTTGTGTGCGTGGGGAGATGTTTCCAAAGCCTAAATTACAAACAACTTGAGATGTTTAATAAGTTACATATATTACATTACACGTTTTAAAAGGACAGTTTGCAAACGGGTCCTACTAGGTTAACCATATGACAGCAAACATTGTGAAAAGTCAAATGAAAGTGTAGGTCATATAATCCTCTTTGAGCTAAAATTAAACTGCTGCATAATTCACCATTTTTTTTAATATTGTATATATACTGTGGAGAAGAAAAACTCTCGCATTAGAGAAATTATTATTATTATTTAAATAAATGACAGCTTTTCTCATCTACTACATGCAGTTAATACCAACTGGTTAATATATGCCTTAGCCTCTGCTACCTGGAAATGTCTATTACTAGACTTGTAATTGGCAGGCTGCAGTACTTGTTTACAAGATACAATTTTCCTTCAGATGTGCTGTGTTTCAAAGTGAAGCAGCCTGAAAAAAAGCCACTTGGATGAGCAAAACAGGGATTTCTAGAATAAATGGGACTGCTTAGAGTCTTCATTATTAAAGGCTTTGGTTCGTTCAGTGTTGCAAACAAAGCTTAGAGAAACAGTTTACAGTTCACAGCTCTGTCCATTCGAAGGTGGAAATCATTTTGTCTTCACTGGCTTGTGTAAAAGAGCATCCTGACATGCCTGTGATGGCTTGGTTGCTGCTGGTCCACTTAAAACAGAGAAACTGGAATACAAAAAGCACAGGCCCCAGCATCTGCAAAACACCCTCAGATGCATCTTCCACGTTTGGTATTTTAATGATTTGCCCAAGCTCAGCAGAACCCTACAGACAAGTTTCATGAGCATCAGTCCTCCGTTTTAATTCAAAAGTTTTTCTCCTCCAAAGGGTCACTCAGTGTTTTGAGGGAGCAGTGGGGCAGTTGTAGTAACACCCCAGCATTTGTGACATTATTTCACTTTTCAGCACAATGTGCACTTTGNGAAGGCACACACAGAGGGGAAGCCTTTTGTCAGAAAAAAGGCTTATTTTCCATGGAGAAATTAAACAAGAGCCTTTCAAAAAAGTTTTTTGTAGGAAAAAATAACTTGTAAATAAAACGCAAAATATTTTAGCAAGTAATTGAGAAACTTGTTTCTCAGTGTCTTAATTAAATATTAAGAGATCCTTTCCATATACACAAAAATCATTCAATGAAAACACAATTTTCATGTGAAAAAGCTGATGGACAAATTTTATCAGCTCTATTGAGAACTTGCAATGTCAGTTTTCTTTTTAAAATAGCTTAGTATTTATGCACAATGACTGCAAGCTTCCACAGTGCAAAGCATATTTAATGAATAGCTTTCCTATTTATCAGAGTTTTTATTTAACTATTTTGAGCATGTTGTTTTAACATAAATACAGATTTTCTTTGTGAAACCTATTATTTTAATTTTTGGTTCTGCTCTCATGTAGGTAAGCTACACCAAAGCTGCGTCAAAACTACTTTTTCCTTTCAGTATGCAGGAGACAAAGCTGCCCCTCACTCAATTTCATCAAAGAAAAAGTAAATCACATTGGGAATATATTTTATTCTTAGATATTTTGCCCTAATATCTGTTAGCAGATAGTAATTGTGCAAACAATAAATGTAATGTTGATAGAGTTCACTTAGATAAAAAAGCTAAGAGTTCATATTTTCCCCAAATCATGACTAATAAACCCTGTCGAACTAAATATTAAGGAAAAAAATACAGGAAACATCATCAATTACAGGTCACGGAGTCCTCCAACTTCGTAAGTTTTCCCTGCACTAATATAATAAAAAAGTCTGTCTCAGGTAAGCAGAATAAAGTCACAGTGCCTTTAGTCCACCCTAGTATCCTCCCCTAACCCAGAGCTAGGGCTAAAATTACTGATTATTCCAATTCAGGAAATTCAGCTCCACTGAGTTCACTCTGTCTCTTCATGCACCAAGCAGAAAAGCCCCTTGAGTTTTAAAATAAAATTAGCTCATCACCAACCAAAAAGGGACAAACAGATCCAAGCTACTCTGTTTTCATAAGTGTGCCTGTTTATGCATCAACAGGAGCTTGAATAGTTGCCAGGGTGTAATTCCTGAGGGGTCTTAATGCAATTCAGAATCAGGGGTCTGGATACACCAGATATACAAAACTCATACTAAGGGATTTGGAAATCATTCCCCTTTTTTTGGTTTAAGAACTGTATTCCCTTGCTTATGAAAGTGGTGTCTCATAATGGTGACAAAATACCAGCCCAGTGAAGCACACGCCAAGCAGGCAGTTTTATTCTGTTAGCTTCATAAAGCGAACTGGCATTTTCCGTGCATCCCACAGCTATTAGAGACAATTGCTGCTGCGGCGTACTTCTCATCTGCTGCTAATCAGTGTGAGGACAAGAAGTTCATGTTCAGCTCTATATATTCTCCTCCCTAAATCAGAGTCATGTTTTGCTCAAGAAAAGGATGGTACCTCACTTCTGCACTCACAAATTCTTGCTTTTCATCCTGAAAAATGACAAATGCTTTTCTTCCATAAAAAACAAAGAAGGTCTTGTATTATTAATGATACTTTTAAAAAATCTCACATATTACTGGATAAAATAATACTCCAACAGGTAATAGTTCATCTCTGTGTAGATGCTCACTGCACATAATACAAACCATGGCACTCTCACGATAGGACACGTACTTTAGAGAACTGATCTACCAAGAGGTGTCCATCACACATTAATCATATTTCCTACAGTGTCATGTTTCACAACAGTCTGCTGTTGCACACCACAGCTTACTTGCAAGTTACACAAATTGTCCTTACATCCTACTCCCAGTTTCTCCAGTGAAAAGCTAATCCATCATTTATGCAGTGGGAGAGAAAATGTATTTGTATTTCATATGGTTGATGTAATTCCTGAGGGTTTTGTCTCAGAAAATTATTACTCCTTTCTTTACCGGGGCGGGGGGGGGGAATCAGAAGAATCAATCCTGCTGCTAGGTAAAACCAAAGGAAAACTTCATTTCAGGCACTGTGGTTGGGGAGGAGCACACAGCCACAGGAATGCCACCACATATCCCTGCGTACTACACAGCTGTTGTCCACACGCAGGGCGGGAACGCCCAGCGCCACTGCAGCAGCTCCCTGACACGGGGTTGTCGCTTCAGAGTTTCTGCTTCTGCTCCAGAGGCCAGCATAAAGCCTGCCTGCAACTGTCTTGCTCACTGAGAAGCCTCGGGGAATCAGCCATATCACACTATGTTCACTGCTGCCTCTTTCCCTCCCCCTCTGAGCTGCTTGCCTAGAGGAGATGGGGGACAGCACACACCGTAATCATATGGGCAGCCTCAGTGCCTTGGTTACCCTTCACATCTTCAGTCCCATACAGTTTTTTCCTCTTCCTCTGGTTATACTAAATGGATAGTTCCTAGAACCAGTTGGTTCCCCATTAGAAACAATGCACTTGGTTTTGAACATGGAAAATAGCAAAGTGCTTGATTTAAACTTGACAAATTCAGCAGAAAGTTTCCCTCAAAGAACTTTTAACCATCACTGTCTGCAATGAACGGTACAGAGTACAAAATTTGACTTGCAGAATGGGATCAGTTTCACCCAAGATAAAGTCAGTACCATTTTCAGACTGTCCTTCCCCAATGCACCCCCTCACTTTACTTTCAAAACCAGGAGCATGATTTCCCTCCTAGTTTCACCAAATCCCTTTCATGTCCTGCTAAATGCTTAGCATGCCTTTAATGCCCAAAGGCCTTTGTGCTTTACAATATGTTGTCCCTGACAAGCAGCTGTGGACAAGAAATGCATTTTAGAAGGAGCTTCAAGTAACCCCTGAGTGAATTAAGAATAAAAGGCCATTGTAAATAGATTGTAACTAATTGCTCCATTCAACAAAATAACATATTCCATGGTTTTGGATCCAAAGCCCTTACAGCCTCCAAGACGCAAGTCAGATTCAAGGGGAACCTCGGTCCCTTTGGTTGGCTATAGAGACGGAAGCAAGAGTACGCTAAATGAAAAGCAAAAACCCAAGACACTTTATAGGAATTATTTTTTATTTTCATGCCCCCTTTTTTGGACATATTTGTTTGAGGATGAAAGTGCCTAACTTTTCCACCTGAAATAGATTTGCTATTAAGTAGAAATCAGTAACTTTGATAACTACAAATATATTACTGCTTTTGAGCAAAATGATGTTTGAAGTTTCAATTTCTAGTTAGGGTGTTTTTCCCCCCCCACCGTAACAAACAATAGGTTATATTGCAAATACGGAAAAGTTTGAAATGCTAGAAATTCTCATACAATTGACAAGACACTTTTGTTCAGATGAGACATGAGACTGTCTTTGCATTCAAACCTTCATAAAAAGGAAGATTGGCAGCTAATTTAAAAACAAAATCTAATTTCTGTTTTAAGTAGAGAAAAAGATCCCTTTGCTTTCTAGTTAACCAGTATCTCAGTCTTTCAGAAGGCTCTTTTAGATCCACATTTTCAAAGTGGTGTTAGAAGAAAAGAGGCTTCAAATGAATATATTTTCACAGAAAATTCCTAGACAAAGCAGGGCATCTACTGAAACTAGCTGGCTGCAATTAAGTATTTCTCATGTGAGCGATTATAGGTGCTTTTGAGAGTTCTAAGACTAGATTTTACTTGCAAAATTGACTGGAAAATAGTGTCACCACTTATGATTCATTTATATCAAATAGCTCAAGTGGGATTGAAAGGTCTGGGGAAGGTTTGAAACATGTTCTTTCCAAACAAGAAAATGTAAATTCAAATACCAGTAAATGTTTTCTCACTGTTTTTTGACATACCTCAGATTACACAAGACATCATTCATCAGGTAGCAAACAAAGTGAAAATTATACTGAAATAATGTCATGTATTTTGAGATATGAGAAACTACTCTCAGCTGTAGGTTTGGATATGTGGGCAATTGATGAAACAGTTCAATACTGAAATATGAACGACTTGGTGAACACGCACACCCTTAATTACACAAAAATGGATTACAGAAACTTGATACCGAGAAGATTGCACAGACTCAGAGGAAAGGCTGAGCTCCTTGCTGCTGAATCCCATGAGGCCGGAGCCAGGTGAACCGGCTGCCGTGCCCTCACCTTCAGCCACCAGACACTGCGTGCAACAGTCGGGGGTATTGCCGTAGGTTCACATCCACCCTGACTATGCAGCTCAATTGCTGTGATTACCTTTTTCAAAGGGCATATGTGTGTTTTGATACTGAATGTCAAATTGATTTTAAGAGATCAAAAGATGCTTTTTCCAGGCCCCGAGGAGCTATCTGATGAAATCTTTATGAAAGGTACCTCACTGGATTTCTAGTAGCTAAGATGCTTTTCCTCCTTTGGATTGCCATTTCAGCTCAGGAGATTAGCATTTAAATACATGCCTGCCCATCAGTGCCAAGGCAAAGATATGCACTTATTCATAGATAAATAAGATATCCCTTTTACCATAAATAATGGTCTGGACATAATCATTAAACAAAAAGGCAGTATATGTACCCATAGTGGCTGCGTGGAAATCTCTGCATACACTGCAGAAATACTAAAACTTGCATGTTTGTGTTCACTGTGTGGAAACAGCTGCATTTTTACACTGATCCCCTTTCATTTCCTCTTAGCTCTGTCCTACACTCCAAAGTTTTATATACTTGTGTACACTCGTGTCATATACATATATATTTACAAATAAATACTTCATGGGGTTTTATGGTTTTGGTTAGTAATAGCGTAAGGGCATTTTCAGTCTTCCATGTGACTCTCCTCCCAACATTGTTAAGTAGGAATTTTCTAATTCCTATTCCCCTTTTTACAAATAGGTAACTGAAGCACAGAGGGAAGGAAAGTCCAAAATTTTCTATATCATTTAGGTCCATAACTCACACCAAATCTGTGGCTGAGGACTATGCAATCACATTACATTGACCCTTAGCTAGGGAACGTTTGGTGTCTAAAGTCCTCAAAGAACCTCAGCCAAGCTTGTTCGAAGCCACACAGAAATCTGCTGTGAATACTTACAAAACCTATGGACTCCCCTTCTGTCAGGGCACACACACGAACACGCGCATGCACATACATTCCTGAACACAGTGCAAGAGAATTTGAAGGCTGAATAAGGACTATTTGCAAATCCGAGTACTTGGATGAATTGAATATGAATACCCTTGCAGTGAAAGCACAATATTATGTGTCACATATATGCATGAATTCTTTCACACATGCACATACTGTATCTTACAGCCATTGCTCACAAGCTGTTGGATGTGGATCCCATTATGGGCATGCAGCTAATGCTCCTCCTCCAAGTTAATTCTTCAATTTAAAAGTTAAGTACTTCTCTGTATATGCAACTGATGAAATTGCTGCATGAATCTTGCTGAAGGAAGGGCCCTTTGCAATGACAAAGACATGAAGGTACCTCTGTTTTAAACCGTGCTCTGCTACAAAACTGAAAATCTCTGCTTTACAGAAGTTAGCCATAATTTCTCTACTAGTCACTATAGTTTCTAGAAGCCAATTCTCTTTCTAGTTTTAGTCATTGATTTGGGAACAATCTTGTCGCAAAGTACTGCTATTTACTTAATATCGTTGCTCAGCACAGCACTCCCTTTGTTATTATCTGGATTCCAACCTACAAAATTCTGATTTTTAGCACTAATCCATATTCTGTGTCACAGAAATGTCAATTTATTATTTTGAAGGTTATAATGTTCTGGTTCAAGCCTGAAAAAAGACATTTTATTAAAAAAACCTCTCAATTACCATAAGGTATAACTTCTCTTTTTCAACTATGAATAATAACAGGAAAACCTAGACTGACATTAATAAAATGTGTAATATTCAGGAATTGACAAGACAGAGGCTGATCTCCTTTCAGTGGTTTCTTTTCATCTCTGTTCTGTGGGAGCAGTAATCAAATCAATAAAACTTCTTTTAAAGAACAGCTATAAATATTCATAGAAAATAAGTTTCCTTCAAGTCAAAGTGCTGTGCTGGAGAGGCGAAAGAGCGTTGTA
Source organism: Balaeniceps rex (assembly GCA_013401315.1). NCBI lineage: Eukaryota > Metazoa > Chordata > Aves > Pelecaniformes > Balaenicipitidae > Balaeniceps > Balaeniceps rex. Next base: position 5,334 of record VYZW01018460.1, on the reverse strand, counting down.
AGGAAAGTCTGTGTATGGATACAGAAGCTGTTGCAGTATTCAATAACTCACATTCAGTTGCTAAGGCAATTTCTCAAGGAACTGCGTAATAATTGTTAAAAGGCTTTTAGAAGCTTAAACATCAATTCAGATAGCTCTGCCTCCCAGTGCAGGTTCTTCACTTCATTCAGCTGTCACTTTGCCCAGTGAAGAATATCTACTTCTCATCAGTAGTAGGACTTCTGTCCCCTTTCAGTTAGTTCTTTTTTTGTTATTGCTTGCATTCATTTTACCTCTAATTCTTATTCTAGCAAAATTGAATCAGCTCCAAAACCCAAAAACTCCCACTTGCTTTTTTCCTGTAAGTGAGATCGCTCCATGGAAGCAAGATGCCTGGCTAACACAGCTAGCAAAAACATAGTGTACTTTAAAGTAAAAAGTTAATAGTTCACAACATGATGAAACTTTTACTACCTACATATTCTTATCAAGTGTAAACACATATCAAATGTGACAAAGTGACACTCATTCGTGACCAAAGTCACGAACAATATCAATGTGTAGATAAAATACATTGATACAGGTGATTCACAGAAAAACAAGAATTGTGAATTTTAGATGTATTGGCAAAAACAATCTATGCACGATTTTTCTGACACTGAGACTTTAATGGAGATGTGAAAGAATTTTTTTCTAGAGTTTGGGGACTTTCTTTTAATACCTTTCCTTTTTGTTTCCTATAAGTAATTGAAGAAACAGGTTTAGTTTTTTGTTTACAAATAAAGCAATTCTTGGTGCTGGGTAAAGCAAGCTCTTGGTGCTCCTCTCCATCCCAAGTACAAAGCAATCTGCATGCTTTCCAGGTGAGTTAAACCATACCCTGCCTGTACACATTTCTGTCTTCCCTACAAATAATAAAATGTAGCAAAAGTATTAGCAAATTAAGGACTATGGCAGACTTACAGCAACAAATGAGACGTGAACAGCTAAAATACATCAAGTCTCCATCACTTGCCCTTTCTCTCTAGGAGCTCTGCTATTCCCAGAGGCGAGGACATCCAGTTTCTCCTGTGAAATATGTTCTGTGCCAGCACAGGAATTCTGTAAACATGCTCTGGTTTCAGCGAATTCACAGATTTAAAACAAGATCTAAAAATTGCATAATCCTACAATCAGCAGACTCGGATCTCAGACCCTGTTAAGCTGATACAACTGGCCAAAATGAATGCAGGTACCTTGACCTATTAGGCAAGCTACCATTTTCTTTGTGCCTTTAAACTTTTCTTCACGCACCCTATTTCACCTTAAGAGACCTTTCACCAGGTCAGTGTTCAAAAATGCAAATATTTTGCCTCATCATTTTTTTCTGTATGTCCTGTATCTATTCTTGATAAGCTACATGTACACAGCCCATATATCCAGATCATTGACCCTGAATCAGAGATAAGCAGGCAAATTCTGGGGAAGAGAGGGCAGTCCAGGGGAGATGGGAGGCAAGGAGACTGCCAGGAAAGATCTCCTTCTTTGCCCATATTTATCAAACTACACGATTGCTTAATCTTAGTAAGTCAGGTAGGAAGGAGGGCTCTTCAAGAGAATATACATATATGCAAACACGTACACACACATGTTATTTTGCACATAACGTCAAATAGCTGAGTATTTTGTTACTAAAAAATGCCTCTTGATGCAGTTAGTCCTAACATATACCAGCATATTAAGAAACACAATTTCCTCAAAATTTTTAAGGTTAAAAAAAGAAAGAACACTGCCTAGTTTCTAAAGGAAAAAGCTCTAAAGATTTTTATTCATAGTATTATCTTCTTTAAAAAGAAAATGAGATAATTTTTTGTCAGTGAAGCTCACCATCAAGTATCTGAAAGTGTGAGGTCATTCTCCTATTTCTCATTTTTCTTTTTTTTTTTCCTGGAGCAAATCTTTACAATTAGGACTAACATGGAAACTTAAACAGAAAAAATGAACCACCATGCATAAATAACGTCTACTGACTTCACACTTTGGCTTCTAGCTACTTATGTGTTATATTCCTGATTCAGCAAAGCAAGTAACATGCTTGACTTTAAAAATGTTTAAATTTATCTCTATTCAGGTAACATTTAAATACCTGAAAACATACTCATTCTGTCAGTATATACACCTGCAAAGATGAACAAACATATATACTTTGTCAAATGAAAATCTTAACAGATTTTCAATTGATTTTCAACACTATCGTGATGTGGCAGAAATCAATCCTGGAAATCATGCTGTCACCAGCTCTTTAATTTCCCAGAATTTCACACTATATATCAAAAATCTTTTGTTATAATGTCATTATCCAAGCAACTGAAGAAAGTGCAATTACAAGACTGCAAAAATATTTAAAATCCTTCAAAGAGGCAAGAATTAATTTCTGCTTCCACAGTTTTCAATTTTTAGTGACTTAAAACTATGCAGGTGTGTGGGTTTTTCCTCTGCAGTGAGAGTGCTTCAGAAGGCGGCAGTGGAAGATGAGCACTCTGTGGCTCACCAGTGTCCTACCAACCCTCAGTACAATTCCATGTCTTCACCCAAGCCACTTGGTGAGCTATCACACTGGAGATTCTCACTTGACTCTTTGGCAGAGAGAGCAGTCTAGAGATGGGGATCTATAGAAAAGAATAAAGATAAGTTTCTCGTAAGAGTTTGTGAGTCTAACCAAAATTCCTAACAGAGCAGTAAGTGATTATAGAATTGTCTCTGTGCATGCTGTAAAGCCATTAAAAAGATTATCGTCAGGCAGTGCAAAATAAATTCCAAAGTTTGTTCTTTAAGTACACTGAAATATTTTGGGTTTACCTGTCCAGGTTGCTTTTGAAAGAAGCCAATGCGATTCACAGGGGACAGGAATTTCAGCAAGTAGCAAAATCAGGAGCAATCATTTCCTTCACGCCTTACTTTTAAATACATAGGCTATGATTTTTCTTTTACAAAGAGGAATCTTTCAGAAATCTCTAATCACCTCACCTGCACATAGGAAAATAATTCAGAATGGGACAGAACACTTCGAGACAGAGAATAAAGCTTTCAGCTAAAGGTCTTAAATTTATATAATCTTGCATTTCAGTTCACGGGGGGAAAGAAACAGTAAAATAAATACATACAAAAATTAACCATGTGTAAAGTTACTTCTCAAACATTATTTCATGTCCTCCCCTGCCCTCCAAAGNTTCCCAAAAGGCCTCCAGATATTCCGCAACCTTGGATCCTTGTGGAGACTATCAGCCTGCTGTCCCATTTAAATCTAAACTTCTTGAGGGCATTTCACACCCTGCAGGGCCAAGCCCTTTGGTTTCTCCATCCTTTGGTGTGTGACAGCCCACGTGAAAGCAAATGACAACTCAGGAAAGATACCAGAAGCAAACTAAGTCCTGGGTTGCATTACCACTGCCGAACAGTAAAATGGAGTCAGAAAAGAAAAGAGCATCACCTTTGGGGAGTGCATGTTGGTGTCTTTCAATATAAATAAAAGTTTTAGGTTTAATGGATTCAGGTTTGATCTAGTTCCTACTTTGAACAAATATCTTCACCCNAGCTAAAGGTCTTAAATTTATATAATCTTGCATTTCAGTTCACGGGGGGAAAGAAACAGTAAAATAAATACATATAAAAATTAACCATGTGTAAAGTTACTTCTCAAACATTATTTCATGTCCTCCCCTGCCCTCCAAAGCCCTGAGCTGGTTTATTAATAGCTAAGTTAGTGTAGACTAAGCCATCTGACTCTACAAACACAGCTCTGAGTCTTGCTTGGACTATGGGATATGCATAGTCTCTTGAAATCAGGTGTGAAATACAGTCTCAGTTAGACCAAGCACACTAACAAAGAGTAAAAAATNTAAAACATGACAACATATAGAGATATGAACAGCACAGCAGTTATGCAAGCTAAGGACTATTCCTGGTACGAGGAGAGGACAGTTACATTATGTAAAGTATACCCCATGCCCTTATTCAACCTCAAAAACTAAAAGAGTAAGATAGAGGTAAGAAGAGTAATATTCTTAATAGTATTTTAGCAGATAGCATATATTGATATTAATTTTTCTATTTTTATTGTAGCATTCTGAAATGCATTGCAGAAGAGAACATGTGTTAATTAGCCTCACTAAAGGTCACTACTACTCCATTACTACCAGAAATAAGGAAATAGTAGTTCAGACTCATCCTTAATTATAGGGAAAGTTTCATCAATGTTTTAGCTGCTGTGAATTCCATGTTAGTCACTCCAGTTTGACATAGCAAATATGCACAGAATTTAAAATTCCCTAGGCTACATTTCAGGAAAAAAAATCCTGTATAGAGAAATAANAAGGGAAAATCAAAAGGAAAATAACTTGAGAATTTGACATCTAAAAGCTCAGATCATCAGCTTAAACATTTAGTGCTCCTCTCCATCATGGCTGTGAGGCACAAGGCATGACCTGTCCCTTCCCTGGCCTTCCCAAAAGGCCTCCAGATATTCCGCAACCTTGGATCCTTGTGGAGACTATCAGCCTGCTNCTTAAAATGCATTTTGCCCTTTCACACAGAAAATATTTGCCAGAAAATATTTAGAAGTTTTTTTACAAATATTCTGCAGCAGTGTTCATAAACTGTCTTTGAAGATCTGAACTGGTGTTAAGTTTAAGCATGTTTCTATTCCATTGGGCTTATGAGACACTCATGACATTTACCTATATAGCTTTTG
>VYZW01018457.1:13903-36619 GCA_013401315.1 Balaeniceps rex | reverse complement strand
TATTCAGAGGGCCTGATGGCACACTGTAACACCTCTGCGTTATGTTTTTATTTCTTTTGTAGCTAACTTGCCAACTTAGAACTTCTAACACCTCCTTTTGTTCTCTTCGTTTGCTTCACATGTGTCATTAAGGTTTTTGTTTTCTTTTTCAAATTTTGTTTTTGCCTCTTTTTGAGCAAAATTTTTGAGCCTGTTCTTGACTTCTGGGACCCAGTGGGAATCCTCAGGTGTTTAAATCGATACGTGCTTTAATATTCAGTCAGGTACCAAGACCTCTTGTTTTCAAAATGTACATGTTCATTCCCTGTTTTGATCTACGGTTGATGAGTGAAAAATGACAATGTCAAAAGTGTCATGGGAAGAGGCCATAGCAGCAAAGTTATAGCGTTGCAATGTTATGGCTCATGGTGGCCCTGTATAAGTAGCAAGACAGGGAGAGCTAGGAAGCACAAAGCCTAAAGAACATATATAATGTAGTGCAATAAATTATATTTTGTTTTACAGGACTCTAAACCACCAGTTATCTCATTGCAAAAGTTGATTGTAAGAGAGGTAGCTAATGAGGAAAAGGCAATGTTCTTAATTAGCGCTTCCTTAAAAGGACCAGAAATGTATGAAATTCACACCAGCTCGAAAGAGGAGAGGAATTCCTGGATGGCACATATCCGCAGAGCTGTAGAAAGGTAAACTATGAGTGAAAGCCGGAGGGCTCAATTTCTTGCTCATCAGTCTTCTCTTCACGGGACTCATAGGTATAAATTTATTGTAAAAATACATTTGACTAGCCCTCAACTTTCTTTGTAAGACTGAAGCGTGCAAACCAGCCAAAGACTTTATTCTGCTTTTTTTAAAAATAAACAAAAAATTGGGTTCGCTGATGTCAAATGCAACAGGGCTTTGGATGAAGGAGGAAGATTGACACACAAGATAAACCACATCCTAGGCAAAAGCTTCAGGTTGAATCCTGAGATGGTTTTAAGTTATCTAATGTGCAAATCAAACATATATCTGTCTCCTCCTTTGTACAGCTGTCCTGATGAAGAAGGAGGAACATTTAATGAACCTGAAGCAGAGAGGAGGCTGGCTGAAACAAGAGCTGCTAAGTTAAAAGGTTTTCAAGGTATTGACTTAGTTATATATTCCACGAACTGCTCCTCAGCATCATTTGTGATTTTTTTGACTGTCTTATTCTTTTATCGCATGATGTGATCAAGTTTCTCCTTCATAAGTCTTTCAGGGTATTGGAAGATTATATAGAAATAGTTAAGTTAAATAAGTCTAAGAAGCTTTGTATGCTCCGTGAGTTTTCCCCTTAACTGTTAATTATATCTCTGCATTTGGTGCTCTGACCATAAAATGGATAATAATCTTCGAAATTGAACATTTTACTCTGACAGTGATTAGGAAGGCAGAACTGAGTTTGTTTCTTCCTTTAGAGCGTTTGAACATGAAAGATGACCTGATTATGCAAAGTCTAACTGAGAAGCAACAGATTTATCTGGAAATGTATGAAATGAATGGGTTTGAAGACCATTACCAAGGATCCCGATCTAGGCTACTTCTTCGGGGGGATATCTCGGAAAATCTGCAAGGAGAGGCTATTTTGAAGTCCGCAGTGACACAAGGTAAATGCAGTGTGGGATTGTGTACGCATTCACTCAGATGCAGGGGTGGGGATAAGCACATAAGATCTAAGTTACAGATCCTGAAAATCATCCTGTAATAACATAATACTTTTATGTAACACTGTTCAGACTTCCTTATTCTCAGAATCAATCTGCAAGAGAGGTGAAGTGCACCTGTGTTTTTAGTTAGAGGACCTTCTCACAGCTTGGATTTTTTTTATTTTTAAGGATCAAGCAGTGGAGTCTTAGGATGAGTCTATTCGAGTGGGTAACTGAATGCTCTAATAATACACCAATCCTGAAATATAATATTATATGAGGGTTATAGATTAAAATAGCCCATCTGAAGATAGTGTATTTAGAAAGAAAATAAGCACAAACATAATTTTTATTTTGGAAAAAGAAAACACCAAACAAACAAAAAAACCACTCAATGCTTGATAATCAAACTTGCAATCAAGGAAGAGGTCATCTTTATATGTGCAATACATAAAAGAGCTAGTAAAGAGCTAGTCATGAAGGAAATTTATCTGTACTGCCAGAAATCTCTCAAACTGCCTGATTTTTTTAATGTACTTGATGGTTGAATTTTTTTTTTTTAACTTGTTAGCATGATGCACTTGTCTCACTGCATAGACATGGCTGTTTACATGACATGTTCTCCTCTTTCCTAGCTGAAAACCTCCAGAACCTTATCTTCACTCACTTAGGCAATGGATCCTGTCAGCCTGAAGATGGCTCTGGGTCAGGACTCCCCAGGAGAACAGAGACCTTTGGAGGATATGACAGTAGTCCCTCAATTTCAAATAAAAGTAAGAAAGGGACCATTCAGCATTCTTCTGAGCTCCTTAGCTCTTTACTGTGTTTCTCTGTGCAGAGAATGAGATAAGAACAATGAATTAAGTGAGGCTCTGATATAAGGAAGCTTCACCAGGCTCTAAGAGGAGGATAAGAGCAAATTTCTAGCATGTGGTATTATCATGTTGTACCTTTTGCTTCTGATACCAACACTAGAGAGCAGAGTGGGGCTCTCAGTTGGTGTTACACCAAGGGCATTACCTTAACCCATACTTTCTAATTACCACAATTCCACACAGAATTTTAATTTTCTTGGGGGAAAAAAAAAAGTTTGACCTGAAAACCTAGGAAATTTGAATTCAGCTGCCTGCTTTTATTATTGAATCATTAAAACCTTTTTCCACTTTCTTTTGTATCTGCACAGTCACTAAAGGGTTGCTGAATCCTTAGATAATATAAATTGTCCTTTTGGCACAGATGCTTTATCAGTTAATTAATGAAATGAGCAGAAATACTACATACTATTTGTCTCCGCTTTCGTTTCATGCATTTATTGAAAAATAAAATGGTCTTTGGTTTGGTTTGGTATGGTCACTGGTTGTTAATTTCTAGAGTTCTTTCTGTTGTCTCTGAAAGGCTACCATACTATCAAAGTCTGTCATACTATAGGTGCTTTATACCGTGTGGTTTCCGTCTCCACCTATCTCCTTCCGTGCTTACAGTGGTGCTGCTTTGAATAGAATTTTTCTACTAACAAGTATACCATGTTATGAGCTTGCAATTCTGGTAACCACAGATGATCATTTTCATGCATACGTTGTGGCTGCTTCACTTAAAATAGTATAACGTAATTTGAACTTGCTCTCCCTGTTTATCTTAACCCACTCTCCACAAGTGTTTATACTTTTTTGAGCAGTCCTACTCGTCACTGTTGTCTGCTCTTCCACTTTGAATAAGCATGGATGAGCTGTGCAGTCGCATATTGGTTCTGACTTCAAAGTCACGTTTTTTTTTCTGCTTGCTGTGTTATGCAGTAAGTTTCCACAGGCCCTGTGCTGGTGTGAGCTACTCATACTCCACTCTTCTTTCAGGTGGTAGTTTTAGGAAGAACAGTGGTGGTGACCAGAGACAGTGGGACTGGAGAGGCCCTGCAGTAAGTTCAGATGTGCAGCTCCATGACCTCCCTTCTGATGCAGAAGAAGGATCTCAAACAGTATGTTGGGCTTATGCATGATTTAAATGTATTTCCTCATGTTCCTCTTCATAATAGTGGTGCAGAACAAACCTCACAAAGTTAAAAGTCATAATAGCTGGTAGGGCTAGACTGTGACAGAGTTCTGCCTGTCAAATTACTAGACTCTAGTAAGGATGTTTTTTGGGGCGAGTTGATAGCTTAGCACTTGAGAAGCACAATAATTTGGTTTTAGACTTGTTCATTTGATGCTGTACCATTAATGCTAGCACCATGCATCTGTTTCAGCCTGGCCTCTGATTTAAGTATTTTTGATATGTGTCCTTCAGTGTATGGGAGCAACCTCTGCTCCAGCGGCAAATGCTGTTCCCTAATGAGATGAACCCTTCCAACTTCTTCTGGCAGCACTACCAATGCCCAACAAGTGTCCCTAGCGCAGATGTTGTTTTTGTCTTTTTTACAGAGTGATGTAACAAGGCTGGATGACAGCAGTGGTTTTCAGCCCACCATAGAGTCTCAGGTATGTTACTTCTGCTGTTAGCAAATCTAGTGGCAAATAGCCATATTATAATAATAGCATGCAAAAACAACACAAACAAACAAAAAAACCCTACCAAAAAACTCAGTATTTTTAATGTCTGTGGAACCACAAGCACATTAACAGCCTGTACCTTATGACTCGAACGCATTATGAGTGCAGAGATAAAAGTCCCATTAGAAAAGAAAGATGGGTTCTGGTTATGTAGACACGCATTTCAGAGAGCTGGCTAACAACTTTTCCTGCATCTTCGGAGGGATTGCATGTTCTCAGCTCACTGACAAAACTTGCCTCTGAATGTCCCGTGAGTGCTATACCTGTGTAGTGATTCAGTGCTGGAGCGTGGGAGGAAGTCATCATTAAATAGCTCGTGTGAAGAAAACTGATGATGAAGATTGCTCCCTGGAATCCCAGTGAGATTTGCTGAGCCCTGATTTACATCTGTGCAAGGACTAATACACTGAAATTCATCGTGCCTGCATATTGCTCTATTGGCTATTACTGTGTTAGAGTACTCTTGCAGCTGGGCTTCCATTGTGTGTGATTTTGTACAGATACCGTTGACTCTGTTCACTTTTTAAAAAAAAATCTAATGCATCAAAACAGAGCTCTGTTCAAATGTCTAATGTCATTTTTCCTCCCCTCTTCTTCAGCTTGTCCAAAGGATACAAACGCTGTTACAGTTGCTCTTCAGTCTTCAGGTAAACCACTATTTACTATCCAAAAGGTTTGTTAGTCATTAAATGTAATAAAACTTATGCAGGTGTGGGGAGGAGCTACCTTGAAAATATCCCCTAAAGCTGGAGCGAAGTGCAGAATTTAAGACCTGAGACTCAAGGAAACAAACACTGTGTCTGGTATTTTGAAGGAAGTGTTAGATCTGTTGTCTTAAGTAATTGTTTCCTTTTTCCTGCTCACTTAAATGCAATTGTTTTGCTACTTTGAGCTCCGTCTGCTCTCCGTGCTCATTTCTCCTTAAAATTGTTGTCGATACACGCATGTGTGTATGTATTAGTTATTTTTACTGTAACCTTGTAATCAGCAATATTTCAGCTGATTGAATTCAAAGTAATAATTCTAGGTGCAAGAAATGTTAAGTTTGATGTGTAAGCATAACTTACTTGCTTAGCCCATCTTTAGTATCGTGTCGGTCACGATGAGCTGTACAAGCTGGAAGTTAGATCTGCTCTTGAAGACAAAAGTCTCTGTGATCTAATGTGGTAGATGCTGTTGCCTTTTGTTTAGCTGTGCATGTTTTTTTGAACCCACGTGCCTTATGCTGAACTTCTTATTTCCCCTCCAGGCAGTGATATCTCAGCAAGACACCTACATTGAGATGCAGCGAGCCACCATGGTAGACCGGGAGAAGCAATACCGGCTGCAGTCTACACGAGGCAATCTGCTGCTAGAGCAGGAGAAACAGCGGAACTTTGAAAAACAGAGAGAAGAACTGATGAATGTGCAGAAACTTCAGAGCCAGCTGAAGCTGGAGCAGCAGCGCCTGGAACGGGAAAGGAGTCGGCAGCAGAGGGCATTTGAAAGCACAGAAGCCCAGCTGCAGGAGCGTGAAGAGGAGACTCGGCAGCTGAGAGAGAAGTTGAATCAGGAGAGGGAAGAACTCGAGAGGCAGCGAGAGGCCTATCAGCATGACCTAGAGAGGCTGCGGGAAGCTCAGAGAGCCGTCGAGAAAGAGAAGGAGCGTCTAGATCAGCTAAGGAAGCTGAAGAAGCAGAACACAGTGTCAGGCACGTTCTCCCCAGAAATGGGACAGGTGAGGAATTCGTTTTCTTGGAGTTTTATTTCTGTTAACCTGCTTGCCTCTGACTGAAGGTTGGCCTTTCTGCAGCACTAACCTATGTTTGCTTTTTACCAGGGTTCTTGAACCATCACCTGAAATAGCTGGTGATGGCTACTGTCAGAGAGATCAGAGCTTGGTAGTTCCCCAGTGTCTGTGAAATTCCACCCGTTGGTAATGAGTAATTGGTAATTACCACTCATTGGTAATGAGAATGTTTTTTAAAAAGATAGAAATGGAGAATAAGTTATTTTTGAATGTGGCTGAGGATTTTTTTTTTAAATACAGGAACTGCCCTATTGCGGGCATGTGATTGCAGAAGGTGTGCTACATTTTGGTAGCATTTTGTACAGTTGATTTCTAAAAACATTTCTACTGTTTCAAAATGTGAATTTTGGTGCCTGATTAAATTGGCTCATTTGTTACTGTCTGAAAGTCCTGCTTCCTCTCCATTCTATCACCTAGCACAGTCTGCTCTTGCATTCCTTTGCTAGGTGCAATATTAAGCAGTCTGGAGCCGCTGAGGTTCTTTTCAGTGTTCAAGGATTTACAGTCTTGCTCTTCCTTTGTCTGCCAGCTTGCTTTAGGCTTCGTCTAACCTGTTATGTTTTTCACTAGAAAGTGCTTTATGCTCTCAGGGCTGAGGGTGGTCTCTCCTCGTTGTATCCAAGAGGGTGAAAGTACCCATTTGCCTTAGAATGCCTTTTTCCTCATGTAGAACCAGATGCTAAGTCATTCTGTTAGCTTCAATGGAGAAGGGGTGGAACCATCTCTGCCTGTCTTGAAAACCTCTGTGAGAGTGAGCGTCCCCGGGATGGATTACCTGGAACGGCCAGACTTGGTTCGTAGGGACAGTACCACCCTGGAGAATCGTCCGGCTCTTGCATTGAAGAACGAAGTGCCAATACATCTCCTGAGTGCAACTAATCAGATACAGAAACCAGCTGCAGTCCAGCAGCAGATTCCTACTAAGCTGGCCACTTTTACAAAAGGAAGCAAAGAAAAAGGTGGGAAGAACAAAGCGTCTCATAGGACAGACAGTTCAGGTAAGTATTTAAATGCATTTCTGATCTCTGCCAGCATCACAGGGAGACAGAACACTGTAGTTTAAACCTCTGGCTACCTGTGTAGAACCCAGAAATTAATGTGCTACAAACTGTTAGTGTGCTTACTGCAGCTAGTAGGCTCTTAAAATCCTTAAGTTAGGAGTTACACGTGTATACTGTTTAAATTGGAAGTATAGCCCAAAGGGATAATGTTGAAAATGGAGTTCTGTAATCCAACAGGACAGAGTGATGGTGAAAGTTTATAAACATGGATATAACTTACCTAACTGTAGTGTTAAAGGAAAATAGCAAATGTTTTGCTTGTTCTGCATGAGTGAAATGTTTTGAGGCTGGCTTAACCTTTTCTCACTATCTGTCCAGAGTTGTAATGACATTGAATGCAATGCCTTTCTTAGCACCAGTCAGTCATTAAATACAGATTTCCAGGACAGAATTGAGATGCTGTGTGTGTTGTAGAGTTGAAAGGGGCTAATTTTGTCAGAAATAGAAGCAAGTAAAAACACAGTCACCCTGTCATGGTGTAATTTCTGCTGCTAACTGCTAGGTACTAAAGTAGCGATCTTTGCCAATGACAGGCGCAGTAAAAACCACTTTTTCTCTACTGCTTAAAATAGCCTTACTGCCAGCTTAGGAGAACGGCCTATAATTTTAAGTTACAAAATTATCTTTTTAGCTTTGTATAGGATTCAGACTTGGCAAGCTTACCCGTCGCTTGGGCCTACACTACGATAGCGGACTCGGGGCCAAAGCTGTCTAGGGAGAGGAGGGGGAAAGTCTTTTGCACATTGTAGAAACGTCTGTCTCTGTCGTGCCTAAAGTTTAGTACAATTAGAAATTTGCTTATGTTTTTGCACGTAAATAAAGCCTAATATCCTCTTACCCTGAATACCAAATGCTGGTAAATGGGAAAATAAAGCTCTAATACCACATCTCCTCAACTGTATTTTTTAATAGCTCTTACATAATGATCTCTGCAGTGGAAACGTACTTAATGGTCTTTTTCTGGAATTTATACGAAAGGTATAAAACACAAATATACTGGTCTCTATTCTCTCATGAGCATTAGTGGGATGCACGCTTGTTATCCGCATATGTAGATTTTAGAATAAAATGGAACAAGACTTTCTGTACCAGAGGCAAAATACAGTGTATTGAATTTGGGTTTTGTGACGTGTAAGGAATGTGCACTGAGAGGAGTTCTTTGGATGTAGAGTAACTGTTTCATGAATTGCTTTTATTGTTGAAATTAAGAAACTGGCAGGCCGTGACAGCGGAATCAATGTGCTCTGCTGCTGAGCAGCTGTGAGACAGATGGAGAGCAGAGACAAAAGTTCATCACAGTTCTGCCTGTTAAAAGTAGCCCAAATAGCCATTGCTATTTGAATGCTAAGGGCGAAGTTTTTTTTCCTCTACTGTGCTTTATAATACTAGGTTTTAAATTTGTGGTTGTCAGGGGCTGCTAGTAGCTGAATTAGATGTCCTCAAGGAAGGGGAGTGAGAAAGTATTCCTGGTCTAAACGGCTGAAGAGAAAATGTAAATAACAACAGAAGCACCAGCTCTGTGGAATAGCAGCTTCCTTGGATAGGCAAAGGTGTCAGTACAGTGGGCCCCAGCATGAAACAGAGACGTTTGTGAAGTACTGGTAGCCTCAAATACTGACTTGTAAAATATTTTCTGTAGCACCTGCTGATCAGAAGCAGCTGCTTCCCCCCAGGCTTGTTGGACGAGAGGAGGGTGTCCTGCGAGGCAGACGATCAGCAAGTCCCGTCCTCCCAAGCAGCCAGACCACTGCATTCCAGCCAGGTATGTCTTGACCAGCTTGCATGGCCATGGGCGTGCATCAGCCTCTCTGTGCAGTGTCATGAATATGTCGTCTTCCATTTTTTTTCTATAGAATTGTATGGCCCTACAGATGCTCAGCCGGAAGCACTTTCATCTGCCTCAGCGAACCTATTGAAGCCCAATAACGTTCACGTTCAGACCTTGGTGACCTCTCAGCCGAGTCTGTTAAATGTGCAAGACGATACCAGCAAAGAAGATGTAATTTTCTTCTAATTGTTTCCATTTGAAGATTAATCTTCTGACATACTGTTTCAAGAACTCAGGCCCCAGCGCGCAATGTGACAGAGACCTGACATGGATGTCTTTTCGTCCCTGCCCCGTTACTACTAGCAAGGACCAGACCAGGATTGCTGTTCTACTTTGTTGGCTTCTCGGCCAGCAGCTTAGAACGAGGGCACAGTAGTAACAATTTGCTTTTAAATTCTCCAAACATGGAAATGTATTGGCACATGGCATGGGTATATAAATTCAGAGCATATTAAAATGCTGCCATATATTGTAATGTGCTCTTTTCAGAGAATGTACACTCTTTGTGGGCACCATCTTGTAAATTGTTTTAGTTGATGTTGAACCGCCCAGATTTTTATGTGAAAAGTTTTAGTAGTAGGCCCCAAAATGGCTGTGAATTTTTAAATCCGTTTTCACAGGCACATGGTCGGTAATGGGTTATGCTAACAGTGTGTTGATAACTAGTTGACTAGCGAGCCAGTCTCCTTACAGCCAGGCATGACAGACATTGTGATACCCGCTCAGAGGAGCCAGACTAGCGTCTCTGTTTCTTTAGTGAATTCGGTGGAGCACATGCTCAGTGGCCAGGTACAGTGGAAGAGAGAAGGTAAGCTTCTTAACAGAGTCTTCATGGGTCAGGAGCTCCACCTGCTTGTGGATGAGAAGGGTTGGACGTGTGAGAATATACAACGGCGATGAAGAGTTGGACTAAATGTACATTTCATTGGCCATCAGCTCGCACTGGGATGCCTGTCTCCTTGGAGACATTGGGTAGCTCTCGTGTTAGTGAGAGCGGTACCGTTTCCCCAGCAAAACTCATGAGTTGGTTCAGAATGAACTTAGAGACTTGGATTTTATTCTTTGCTGAAGACATGTATAAGAAGCGTTTGAATGCAGTAATTTATTGTCTTGTTTAATCCTAAATTTTCCGCATCTCTTGTTTGTCTGTTAACTTGTTGGGACTTTACTCCACAAGTACCAGAAGATATCAAAGCTGCTGTTACTGCAGAGACTTCTCTGCAGCACTGTGTTAGGAATGAAGGGAATAAGAACTGTTTGGTTTTAAAATTTAAAAAAAAAAAAAAAAAAAAAGAAAAACAAACAAACAAAACAAAACAAAACACCTCTTAGCTAAACCTGTGTTGGTTTAGCTGCTTACAGCTAAACCAGCTTTGATACCTCTTGTTAAATGGGTCAGTTCTTAATCATGGAATGGTGATGACATTAAGTGTTCTGCTCAAAAGGCATTATTTCCCTTTGTAGTAATTTGCACAGTCATTTTGTTGTATTCTATTACTTCACTCTGTATCTCGGTTCTTTATGACACACATCACCTAAGGATGTGTATTCCAATATATGTTGAATGTGACCGGTCAGATGTATTGTGCACAGGAGAGATTATTTAGAGGGTATTATTACAGAATTAAAGAAATCAACATCTCGGAGCTTAAAAACCTGGGTTAATACCTTTCAGAACATGATTGATAATAGTTTTTTTCATATCTTTAGCCCTGGTTTAAAGTGATTTTTGGCACCGATGGATGGAATGCCTGGTCAGTTCTCCATCCAGTCGCATGGCAATGGCATCAAATGGCAATTTGTCGGTCTCTTCAAATCATTGATGCTGTCTCAGTGGTTAGGCCCTACGTGACATTAGTAATGTTCTTCAGAGCCGTAACTTCACCTTGCTTGAAAGTTTTAAAATTACTTCAGTAGTTACAGTGCAAGAAACATTATAAATTTTCAGCAGAAAATACAGAGTTTACTTTCAAGAGGTGATAATTTGGGTTATTGTCTTCAGCCAAGAAATTGAAAAACCCAAATTTCCTGGTCAGTGTGAGAGGGAGAAGATAAGCTACACAATACTGAATTGGTCCTAGGGAGCAAGCACTCCTTGCTGTAATGCTTCTTGGATTTAAGGTCTTTTTCTTTGCTAAGTGATACTGGTATAGGCCTAAAGCAATGGCACTGAGTTCAGTGAGAGGAAACTCCAAACCATCTGGCTTGTTACCAGACTGGTGATGCTCCCCCACCCCCCAGCAAATGATTACTATGAAATTGGACACATGTCACTATAATACCAAAGGACTGCTCGGTAAATCATCAGCATTGCAGAATTTACACAGATTATCAGTGGCTAGATTTGCAGAAAACAGAGTGGGGAACATAGTGATTTTTGCATTGTGGTGGTACGATGTTGATGATGGTTAGAACATAGTTCTACCCCATATTCACTTATTGCATTCCTAAAAGCTAGCTTGGAACGGAGGGGAATTCTTAAAATTAATGTAAGTTCTGATCAAGCCAGCATGTGCGATCCAGCAGCTCTATAGGACTGATTTTTTTGAATCGGCTGATGTGGAGACTCCAGTCATCTCTGATACCCGTGTAATTTCTCCTGTAAGCGTACAGTGAAGCTCTAAGAATGCACAGCATGTTCTCTCCTTCGTGCTGTGGTTTGGGCCACTCCTAGTGAAAACTCTGTGCCCCCGTTGCCTTAAATTACCAGGTTTTTAGGAGTTTTAGCCTAAAGCTAAGTTGCATCAGTGGAATAAACCACCTCAACCAAAGAGGGATGTCTCTGTTTGGGTATTTGAAAACAATTTTTGGAAACATTTATTTGGTTTAATTTTGTGCATATCCTAAAGTATGGGAGAGAGTGTTCTGTGGACTGAAGGGGTTTATTTGTCTGCTTTCTTCTTCTGTGCAATGAATGAACTCAGATACAGAACAGTGACATCTGGAAAATAAAGTCTGCAGTGAGGTCTCATTTCTTTTAATGTTTTAACTTGAACATAACTGTTTTAATACTCATTGTCAGCAGTGCTTCGAGTAAGTTCTGGCTGTTAGCAAATGGACACAGGACCGTTACAGGCTAGGCTGTTGGTTCAACACCCCAAAAGCTCCTCGGAATATGGGTCTTCCGTCTGTAACTGAGAAATTACCTTAAAAGTCATTATCTGTCCTCAGTACACCTGTCTAGCTGCAGCTGGCTTTATGAAAACTGTTTTCACCTTGAACAGAGACTGCATCTCCTTTCACTTGGGTAAAAATCATTTAAGTGCCGTACTTGGTATTCACGTGGCGTCCTGTTCAGTACCATACCCAGCAGGAGAAGGTTTTAGAATTAGCAGTTTAGCATGAGAAGAATTAGAATTAGAAATTTAGCATTTGCTAATGCAAATGCTGTGATATCTCATTGCCAGTGCAGAGTTTACCATGCCAGAGTATGGTAGCATTATTTGCAGAAGGATGAGGGAAAAAAGTGAAAGATTTTCTTTAAATGAATAATGGGTCATCTCTTCACTTATGCAAAACTGAATCTGTGAAGTTGTTACCACTCCAGTTGAGTGAACTACTTTTGGACTCTTTACTCAAATCTTGTTCCTAGAAAAATAACTCTTCTAGGCAAATTGGATTGCAAAATACTGCTGTGTCCTGGGCTAAGTAACCTGCTATCAATTCTGAGTAATATCCTTTCCCTTTGACTTTTTGATTACTTCAGATAAGTTTCCTTTTAAGCGATATCTGAGGGTTAGGTCAAAATTCCGTGCCTCCCAGGTGCCTTTGGCTTCTTTCTGAGCCGGGGCGTGGAGGAGATGACAGCGCGAGCTTTGAACTGCCGCCTCTTTGCTTTGTGTCACGGCCTTAAATTCGTTGTCATGTTTGTCTTTAATGTTGTGGTGTTGCCATGTAGAGGCTGTTTCTATGGTTCTGAGTTTCAATTTTAACTCTGGTGTAAAGGATGCTTCCTCTTTCCCATTCGGACTATGGTCATTTTGTATTTCGGACTGAAGATCCCTCCGTATTCACCAGTACCGAGCACATCTGTGTGTTGTAAATGCTCTCCTAGTTTTTAACTGTGCTATCTGTGGATTGTAGTTGTGGCATGTCCCACAAATTGAGATCGCTAATCATTTCCCAATGTGAGG
Organism: Balaeniceps rex; assembly: GCA_013401315.1. Classification (NCBI taxonomy): domain Eukaryota; kingdom Metazoa; phylum Chordata; class Aves; order Pelecaniformes; family Balaenicipitidae; genus Balaeniceps; species Balaeniceps rex. Next base: position 23,601 of record VYZW01018457.1, on the reverse strand, counting down.
CAGAAGAAGTGGTGTTTCTAGAGATGCTTGCTCATCAAGGTAATAGCATTCCTGCAAAGGTAGGAGTAATTCTAAATAATTTGCGGACAGTTTTGTCTTTCTGAGTCAGAAGTAGTCCCATGATCCTGCATACCTGGAACTTGGTGTTTGTCATTTGAACTTAAACTAGGAAGGGGTTAAAAACACGTATTTTGTTTCACTTCTACTTTCAACTCTGCGGAATAGGAGCTAAGGCTCCCCGGTGCTGCTCAGTGGAGTCCCCGTGTGTTGTGCCCCTGTGCAAGGGAATTTGGAGCGTTTTGCTGTCTTCCCCAGCAGTTCTCGCATTTACAAGGAAAAAATCTTCTTGGCGCCAGGTTACGCATGTGCTATCCTTGCCTGACCTTGCTGAATAGGTGAAAGAAAAGCCTTTTCCCCTGCTCTCTCTTTCGAGGCCAGACCCAACGTCTTTGTAACCACTGGCAGCTCTTTATCCTTTACCATCAGCATGCTGTTCATCAAATACCCTTTGTGTGAGCTCTGGTTCGTGCCATTTGTGCCATGTTTATAAATCAGTTTTTTATATTTTTGTACTGAAAGAAATTGGAGCACTTTAGAAAAGTTTATTTCAAATTCCATTTCTGTTTGTACCTGGAAGGAGATCTCTCGTGACAGTAGATCCTGCTGGCATAACTGCGTGCATCTCGCCCGGAGCTGTGAACTCTCTTGATGCCCTTTAGTCTTAGGTCTGGTTTCTAGGCCCACCTTGCACTGTAAAGATGTAGTAAATAATCATGGTCCATGGTTAAATTGACCATTTTGTTGGGGAAGTGCTTGGTTTTGGTTTTTGTTAGGGTGTAAACATTGTAAATATTTCCTTTACTGTTCATACTGCAGTAGCAACATCTTTGTAGTCCTTATTTTATTTGTAAAGTGGATGGTTAAATGTTAATATTCTGTTGAATTGTGCACTCCTGATTAATTGTAAACTTGATCTTAGCGCACCAAATGATGATTTTTACAACGATTGCAATGTTTCTCCACTGAAGGATTTCAGAGCTGCAATAGGACTGAAACCAACTTCTAGCAATAAAAAAAAAAAGCATTTAAAAACTGACTGCCTTAATATATGTGTGTGTATATATATATATAAAAAATCATTTATTATTTTCTGTTTGAACCAAAGATCAAAGCAGCAGCCGCTTCTCATGTGCTTCTCATTTTCTACCCTGGACAGAAATAACGTGCCATATGAACAAAACTCTGATGGTTTTCCAAAGGAGAGACGGAGCGTAGGAGGCATTCAGTGGAGGATACTGATAGCTGCAGACCTTGCCAGAGAGGTGAGCGCCCTAGGAAGAAATCGGCGGGTCTCAAAATGCCTGAACTCGGCGTACTAGTGAGAGAGCGAGCTTAAAGTCGCTTATATTAGCATGTCGGTACTTTGCATGGTGCCAGTCTGAGACATGCCTGGCTCTGTCCCAGACAGTATCGGTTCCCATTTGGAACAAGCATAACAAAAATAGAAACTTTCTCCCTCGTGCCTGTGCCAAGCTGGCAGCCCTCGCTCCCAGCACCATCCCATAGCCTCTGGCTGGCGCGGTGCTTCCCAGCTCCGGAGTCAGCAAGTTGTGTTTCCTGGTAAAATCCCCACTTGTGGCGTGCTGGCAAGCGAGCCCAAAAGCTGTAACCTCAAATAATTTCTAGAGATCAGAACAGATGCAAAACTGGGGAGAGAGTGGGAGAACTGGGACGTGGGTCGGTGCTCTCAGAGGAAGGGGTATGATTTTTATCACCAAAATGCTGCGCTGTAGCCAGCGTTGAAAACCCTCAGCCAGCTTTGGGTGCGACGGACGGTGGGGCAGCCTGGGAATCGCTGCGCAGCGATAACTCTGCACGTCAAAGCACCTTTGGAGGACCCAGGTTCTTTGTGTGCAGGAGTCAGTAGGATGCAGCCTGCGTTTTTCAGTCTCTGAAGCGCGGTTGACATCTGGGTTGCGGCACAAACCGGAACTCAATTGGAAAAACACAAGGTTTTTCTACTTTTCCAACGTATGTAAATAATCAAAACCTTCTAGGCACACCAGTGCTTAAAATATGACTTGATCTTTATGGGGAGTAACAGACTGATGTATTAGCAAATGAAACTTTAAAGTGTGTGTGTGTGTGTAAGCTTTTGCTTGCGCTTCCTTTCTGAGAAAATTCCTTGCATCTGCTGCTGCCTTGCGCAGCTCCCAGGGAGCCGAGCCGCCGTGGCCGCTGGAGGTCACTGCCTCTGCGCGCTTTCACGTCGCGCTTTGTCGCTGGAGCACGGCCTGGAACTTCATGTCCATTTCTAAATGTTTTTCAGCAGCAAGAAATGGAATCAAAGTGATTTCATGGGGCGCAGCTGAGAGGGACGGTCTAGGACAGAAGTTACGAGGAGCTGCTTCCAGAGCAGCGGGTTTGATTTTTATTTTTCTAATTGCCCCGCACTCTCCTGCAGCCATAACCGTGCGTCAGACCAGTAGGAATTGTTTCTGGAAAGACAAAGAGCCTGGATCCAGGGTTAGCGTGGCCAGGAGGGATCCCCGCAGCACCGATTCCCACTGGGAGCTGCCCGGCCGCGGCAGCCCGGAGCTCCGCAGGGGCAAGTTGAAGTCTCAGGCAGAATTTGCATCTGTCAGAAGTTCGGTGCTGCTGCAGCCACGGGCGTGCAAACAAGCGTGGGTGCTTCTGTGTTATGCTTCGGTTCTTGCCGCAACAGCAGGGTAGACATTCCTTTGGTGGTTGCAAACACCTTGACTGACAGTATCATCGATAACGCTGTCCTCATCTGAGACAGGCTCTCCGTTTTTCACAAGAAGGGTGTGATTTCGGGAGAGGGTGTGATTTCGGGACGGATGGCGGTGCCTTCAGAGCTGTTAACTTGCTCATACCAGTATGCAGCGGCTCCGCCCTGCCTTGTCTCTCTCTAAAATCTGTAGCTAATTAACCCGAAACCCAAACCACATTCTTTCTATTTGAATGAATCATTCTGAGGCCATAGGCAATGACCAGCTTTATGCTAAACCTTCCTCTTTCATGTGGGTGAGACCCAGCTGATGGTTCCCATACGTGCATCTGAGATTCATTGGCAAGCCCGATGCTTGAGGACAAACGTGCACAAAGGATATTGGCTCCGTAGCGTGCTCCGACAGTGGGAATGTGCTGGTTTCTGCCTTTCCCTTTCCTCACCCCTGTGACTCAAATCCGGTTTAACTTCTCATCGCAGCGATGGGGCCAGCCCAAGGCTCCACAGACGAGGGATGTGGGGCCTGTCCTGCTGCGGTGCCGACATTGTTTGCTGCTTCTGGGCCCATGGGATCTGGCAGAGGATAAAAGCCAAACCCTCTTAGAGCTGGCGGTGTCGGAGAGTGCGACGCACGGTCCGGCTCTGGGACAGTGTCGCACGCGCAGGAGGCTCAAACGCGGCAGGGATCGCTTTGTTACGGGGCTCCGTGTACGCAGGAGCATGAAAAATCCTCGCTGAGCAGCACGAGGTAGATGTGCCTTTCCTACGTCAGAGCAGCACTGGTGCCTTTTCACCGCGCGGGGCACAGCGTGTTGCTAGACCTGAAGTTATCCCAGGCGACCGCACGTGATACACAGATTTTTCAGGGGCTTTCAGACGGGTAGATGTGTAACGTCCTTTGTCCCTTCGAGAACATTGGAAGTCATGGACAAAATCACACTGTGTGTAGCTAGTGCTTTGTTTTTCCTGGGCTGCCGTGGATTGTAACAGCAGCGTGTACGCCAGTTCCTTGCTAGATGTGTGGTGGGTGTACGGCAGAACTTCTGAATGATCCATATCCGATCTTAGCCAGAAAATGGGAATTTCTCAGTTACTGCTGTGCCCTTTTTTTGCAATTAACAGCACTGGCCATCTACAGTGCAGAAGGGAGAAGGGCTGTGTGCTGCCTTGGCACTCCGGCAGCAGGGGCTGCTGAGCAGAATGCAGCTGCGACCGCAAGCAGCAGTGTATTTCACTTAAAATCAATGCTGTCCGTCTATCTTGTGGCCGGGAGGGAGGTGGGTCAGCCTGATGCTGTATTTCTCTGGCTATGGTGGCTTGTAGGCTTTGCGTGAGAAGACGAACATCCCACGGGAGAGCGATGTCATGCCTAAGATCGTTTTGGCTTTGAGCCTAGCAATGCCCACGTGTTGCCTCTTCCAGATGTGACTGTGGGCGGGGGTCTAGCTCCTGCAGCTGGAGGGGTGCAGCCACGAAGCGGGGTTCTGGGCTAGGAGGAGAGCCCTACATCTGAGCTGTGCTGAGAGTCTAAATGAATTCTATTAATTCAGGAGGATTTCTGGCCCAGTAACCAAATTATCCCCTAAACCGAACTCACCTGCAGCCCAGTCAGCCTAAACCTGCTGGCCCCGGGAGTTGAAGTAGTGATTGGATCAATGCATGGAAATGTCAAACTGGGAAAACAGGTCTGCTGGGAGGACGTCAAGCAGGCAAGAGAAGAAGGTGTCTGGTTTTCCCCAGGGGTGCTCCGGGCTGTGCTGGGAGCTGGTCCCTGCCAGGGGAGGTGGAGCTGGAGGGACAGCGCAGGGCTTTCTGCCAGACGAGGAGGATGAAGGCAATGAAACGCAGCCCTGGCCGTCTTTGTTGCCAGCAGTGTGGAGCCACGGCAGAGCAGCCGAGCCCAGGTGTGCTTGAAGTGCCGGTTTTCCCTGGGAGGCAGTGAGCTCTAACTATAGTTGGAAAGGAGGAAACAATTCCCAGACGCTTGCAAAGGCTTCAGCAGCAGGGCCGCTCGCTCCCCTAGCTGAAAACGCCGTCAGCGTGGCTCAGATAACACCCCAGCGCCAGGAGCAGAGGCAGACACAGACCCGTGCTGCTAGAAGCAGCTTCGTCCCTGGTGCAAAAGGCGGATGTGGCTGGGAGCCAACGCTTATTGCTTCGCAGCATAAATAAAACAGCTGCTGCTCAAATGGCCGCGAATGAAACCTCCACTCCTGACTTGCTGAGCAAAGTCGGACTTTGTCCGACCCTCAGGAATTGCCGCAGATATAATAAAGGTGAAGCAGGTCCCTGCTCGCTAACAGGGATGGAGATGCTTCCCGCTGCCTCCTAGTCCCAGCCGTGTCCTGTGCTGTGAATTTCTCCTGGGCTGCGAGCTTCCTCGCCTGCCCGCACTCGTGTGTGCGGGGCACGGCCAAGCCGGGAGCTGCCCCACGCTCCAGCTGCTGGATGGCTGGGCCGGATGAGCTGAAAGGTCTTTTCCAACCTCAATGATTCTGCGATTCTGTGCTGCCTGTGGAGCCCCAGGCTGGGTTTGCAGGGCCCCGGGGAGCCCCAGGCTGGGTTTGCAGGGCAGGCTGTGGGCTCGTCTCCCTGCGGCCTGGTGCACAGGCCTCCCCTTGGGCTCGGCAAGCGATGGAGAGGCAGCACAGTGAGGATAAATGAAACGAGGCCCAGCCTGGGGGCTGAAAATGGCAGAAAACAGGATGGAAATGATGTCAGTTCATCTGCTTCAGCCACCAGCAGCAGGGCAGCTTGCTTCCTCCCAGTCTTGCCAGTTCTTGCCTACACTAGCAGCTAGGAAGGGTTATGGCATTGATTTATTTAACTCTGAAATTGAATAATGGATCACACCCAAACCATGCTTCTGTGGTGAGACAGTTGGTTGCACCATCGGTGCCTGTTTCCTCCGACCGTGCTGAGCCCGTCTCCTGCCTCCCACCCGTACCTTACCAGAGCTTTCCCTTCCCAACCACTGCCCCCACCATCACCCGCAGCAGGGCCCGGCGCACGCAGCCCTCGGGGGGGAGCGGCAGCGCTCGCCTCCATTCTTTTTGGCGGTGGGGAAACCCAGCTCTGCACAGGACGACCAGGTAAGGGCAGAGAATAGCTTAATCTTGGGAGTTTTAAAGAGATTCCTGTGTCCTTCAAAGCTGGAAAGCAGTACAGGACCTGAGCATTCCCGAGTCCCATGTTACAAGGATAGAGGAGGATCGGAGCCGTCTCGGGCCGATGAAGGTTTGGCCTCTCGAGCAGGGAATGCTCTTCGCTACTTTTGCTAAACATTACCTCAAGCGTGGGCTGGGGAAACCTGCGGCTTGAGCATACAGAACAGGCAAGGGACACGGTGGATTTTATTCAGATTTATTGAAGCAGCTCCAGGCTGAGTAATAAACACACACAACTGCTGTATTTAAAAAAAAAAAATATGTACAGAACCAGCCCATGGGCAAAGCTCTGTCACATGTTAAGACATTTCAGGCAACTGCCTCTGGTGCTGCCTGCATTCCAAGTCACAGCAGACAGCAGTGCAGTCCAGAGCTGCTGCCAGCTACTTAAGGGCTTCCTTTGCCCTTTCCAGTAAATAGCACTTAAAACAAAATATTAAATGAAAGAAGTAAAAAATACTCTTCTGGTTCCCGCTCTGAGATCACGAGTTAGGAGAAAACTCGGAAACCTGTTGCCGTCTCAAGGGACAGCACAAGCTGCCAGCCCAAGGAGGTCCCTCCGTGCTCGTCCCCCCCGGTCTGCACGAAGGGGATCCGCAGCAGCAGTTCAAAGCCAAGCGGCGGGGCCGTGAGCCCGGCTGATGCTAACGAGAGCCACGCAAGGGCTGGCGGCCAGGACAGGTTGCAGACTCGCCTGGTAGGAGGAGGCGTTCCTGCTGCCCAGGTCTTCTGTCTGCATCCACTGGCGAAATCAGGTGTGAAGCCTTGTAGAGCAGAAGAAAGTGTTGTGAGACCACAGCGCAGCAAACCCGAGAACGCTCCCCAGGCCTCAAAACCTCCAACGCTCCTATCGCGGAGCGACGGCTGCGTATTTCCCTCTGCATCCAGGAACTTTCTATAGGTATCGCGGGATAATTTATTACAAGTTCATTTGGGTAGTACATCTCTTGCAAGGGGGAAAGAAAGAAAACCTGCGGAGAGCTGTGATTCACTGGCATCTTTTCTGCCAAGAGCCTTTAGAAAGGTTTAATTCCAGTCGCAAATTTTTAAAAACGTAATCGCTGTGTAGCAGGAAAGAAATGGCATGAAAGGGACACCAGAGAATAATTAGAAGCGGAGAAACCCTGTGTTTATATGTAGACAGGGCTTGTCTTACAAATGCAATTACCAACCATTCTGGGACTAAATCCCAGCTATAATCTTGTTCTGGCACCGGCTCACAGCCCTCACGTCCCACAAGACATTTGGGTGCCACGAGCAGATTAACCGTGGCACCAGGAGGAGGAGGCTGCGCTAAAAGCAGCAGCCAGTCCCCGTGGCACCGCGCGGTCTACCCCAGCTCCGGCAGACAGGCCGCCCGTTAACACAATGAGCGACGCGACGAGCTTGCTGTACCAGGGGTGACACCCAACCCCCCTCGCAGAGAGCATTCCCCAAAATCTTTGCATAGGCCAAGACTCAGGGGAAGGGCTGGGATGCCAGGTTAAGCGTCTTGTTATTTATACTAATCTTCTCCCCGCAGCATTACAGCTCCTGAAGAGACGTTCTCTCTCCTGCAGGGTTTGAGATCCCAAACTACCAGCCTGGAAGCATGTGTCTGGAGCTGATGCTTGCACAAGGCTGTTCTCCAGGACAACTCCAGTCCAGATCCACGTGCATCTGCCCCTCAGGGCTTAACCCTTGTGCAGCGCAAAGTTATACAGAGGAGCTCTGGGTTGATCCGCAACTGTTCACCTTCCAGGTTCTTCGCCGCACCATGACTCAGGCAGACAGGTACTTCCAGGTGCTGACGAAGGCGGTGGGGATGAGGGAGTAAGGCACTGTCGTGACGCTGCTCCAGGTGTCGGATGATGGGTCGTAACAGTCCAGCGTTTTGCAGCGCTGAGCCCCGCAGTAGCCCCCCACCACGTACAGTCTGTTACCCGACGTAACGGCACGGCAGCTGATGCGCTTAGCGGTGACGTCCCCAAATTTGGACCACTGGTAGGTGTCGCTGTGGAAGCGGTAAGCGGAGCTGGCGGAGAACTCCGTGTCCCCCCCGATGACAATGATGTGGCTGCCCACCACGGCAGCGGCCGTGTACCGCCAGGGCTGGGGGCAGCTGGCCGGCACCGTCCAGCGGTTCTGGCAGGGGTCGAAGCACTGCACCTTGGGCAGCTTCTCCTGGTTGGCGCTGGTGCCACCGAAAACAAACAGCTTCATCTTGGCTCCCACCACGGCGGCGTTGCTTACGCCTTCTCGGAGAGGGGCCACCAAGGACCATTTGTCCAGCTGCGGGTCGTAGTGTTCGACTTGCTTGAGAGAGACGGAGGGAGAGGCCGGGAAGGCACCGCTCACTGCCGTGTGACCCCCCACCACGTACAGACAGTGGTCCAGCTCAGCGGAGCCGTGGCCAAACCGCGCCACCAGCATGGGAGCCGCTTTCGCCCACTCGTCGTGGAGGGTGTCGTAAACCCAGACGTCTTTGGAAGCGCCGTTCTCGGAGCCTTTGCCGCCGGTGATGTACACTTTGCACCCGATGGCGCAGGCACTGCACTCTTTACGAGGGCTTGGGATGTCGGCACGAGGAATGATCTCTCTGGTTTTATGATCCAGCATATAAATCTTGTCGCACATGAAGGTCTGGCCACCGAGCAGCAGCAGGGCCTGGCTGACCTTGCGGGGTCGGGCACAGCACCCTGTCACAAGGCCGTCGTTTTGCAGGATCTTCATTTTGCATCGTACGGCGTCGGCCACGATCTCCTCCCCCAGCTTGTGGCTGGTCACCAGCTTCTCGCAGGCCACTTGCTTCCGCAGGTAGGACTCGGGCAGAAGGGCCAGGCGGACGGAGCGCAGCAGCTCTGGCAGAACTTCATGGCGTCGGGGCAAATCGTACCGGATCCAACCTATAACAGCTTCGTAGACCAGCGTCTCATCCTCTACCTCCAGCTCTTCGCTCTCCACCAGCTCCAGCAGCTTGTCTTTGGGCAGTCGGAGGAAGTCTTCGGTCTTGCAGAGCGAGGTGAAGTTGGCCAACGCCATCCTCCAGGACAGCTCCAGCAGCCGCTCGCAGCAGTGGGCATCGGACAGCAGCAGCATGTTCAAGCAATTCCCAGGGTAGAGATTCTTCTCCAGAAAGTCGGCCGAAGCGTCCCGAATATCCTGAAACTGCAACATGTCCCCGGCCTCCAGCAAGGACTCCGCGTTCTCCTCGTTGATCAGCACCCGGGCCGAGTAGGCGTAGTCCAGCAGCAGCTCCAGCACCTCGGGGTGGAGGGAGTCGTGGAAGTTGACTTCGGCGTCTCTGCTCTCCTTCAGGCCCCCGCTGAACATGGCGTCGAAGTAGCGGCTGCAGGAGGCCAGGACGGCCCGGTGGCAGTGGAAGGCCTGGCTGCCCGCCCGCAGCACCACGTCGGTGAAGAGGTGCCGCTTGCGGAGCAGGTTGAGGTGGGTGAGGAGGCTGTCGGCGTGGCCCGGTTTGTGGAAAAGGTGGATGTTCATGGAGCCCGAGCTCGAGCGGGATTTCCGGTTCTCGTGGCTGCTGACGGACATGGTGGTGAGGCTGCTCTGCAAGGGAGAACCGGAGAGTCAGCGGGGAAAGCCCGGCGGCGCGGTCACCGGGGCCCGGGACCGGCGGGGGTGCAGCCGGGGCCGCAGCGGGAGCGCGGCGGTGCGAGCGCGGTGCCCGGCCGGTAAGGGGAGCTCGGAGGGTGCGTCCCGCAGCGGCGGGGCTCGCCCAGGGCAGACGGAAGCGGGGCACCGGGCGGTGCCGGACCAAACGCCGGTGCAAGGCGGGGCCC
>VYZW01018457.1:0-13771 GCA_013401315.1 Balaeniceps rex | reverse complement strand
CGCTCTCCCGGGGCGGCAGCACCGCGCTCTCCCGCAGCTGGAGAGGGCACGGCGCGGCAGCCCTGCCGCTCCTAGGGCCCGGCTGCAGCGCTGGTGGCGGCGACCCCCGCCCTCAGGGGCCGCCGGGGCCGCGCTGGAACCGGCGGCTCCGCTGCCGAGGGCCGTTGGGTCGCGGCTGGGTGGCGCGGGCAGGTCACGGCCCGAGCAAACCATCCCTGCTCGGCAAATGTTTTCCTGCATGCGGCAAAGCGGGAGCTGAGTTGGGCTGATGGCCGCAGCAAAAAAAGAGAAAAAAAAAAAAAACAAAACCAAACCCCCCAGGTTTTGGGAGGATCGGGTCTGCCCGCACAAGGTCTTGCGCTAAAAAAAGAGCGAGTGCTGCCCTGGGCAGTCAGCAGCAGCCACCAGCAGCCACTGTCCGTGCTTAAATACTGTGTGTCGTTGAGGACCAAAAGCACTCTACAGAAAACAGGACTTTCAGAAGTTCTGAATTACCAGATTTCGCTTTATCTTTGCACGTTTTGGTTTGTCCTGCGCTTCACCGGCTGCAATTTAAAAATCGCTCGGTGAGGAAGTGGGTGAAGCAAACGCGCTTAGACCAGTTTACAGCGTCCTTTCTCTACGTTAAAATTAAAAGCGTGGTTTAGAGTTTCACTAACTTGGCATCAGAGGTGTGTGTATTTGGGGTTTTTTTGGTTTTTAAATCCCTATAGCCCCACCTTGTCCCATGCTAAGCAGGAGAGCGTGTTCTGAAGGAATGGTTTAACGAGGTTAAGAATACAAATAGAATCTGATTTCTTATTAAAAAACCCACAAAGCTGCAGCAGGAGCCGCCGCAGCTGGTGACAGTCCTGAAGCAGCAGGACCTAGCAGTTTGCGGGGTGAAGGTCCAGATAAAGTGAGGACAGGGTGAAGGATAAAGAGTATCAAGACCTCGCTCTGCTCTTTGAACACAGGCAGGAGATAGTTTCCCATGTCCGTGCCAAAAACAACAACAAAAGAGGCCAAACCTCCTGGAAACGCGGTCTGTGATGCAGCGCGTTGCAGAGAGCACAAGCACCGCGCAGACTAAGCAGAACTCTTTTCAAAAGATGTATCTTGATGACAGTTAGTCAGGTGCTCTGAATTATTTTGGGGGAGAGGAGGCTGGTAACAGATGGGGAGCTGCAGCCAACGCAGCACAAACGTTTTCTGTCGCCCAGGCGCTCTTTGGAGCTTTCTAGAACCAGATAAAGAACACTTGCCCAGTTATCAGAAGGAATGATCCCTCAAGGCCACCTTTGAAGCATTCGTCTCGTTTATTATTGGCACCGCCTAGAAATATAACTGTAAAACTCAGCTAGGCATTGGTTTGATTGGTCCTTTGAAAGGTGATTAATAAATTTGCTGCCTTTTTTTTTAAAAAAAAAAAAAAAAGGCCACTGGCTGCTGCCAGAGCCTGGTGGAAGAGCTCCACCCGGTGGCGTTTTGTGAAGGCACAGCTGGAGGCTCAGTGCTGCTGCTGGTTTAACCGGGAAGTTTCAATTTCCAGTATTTCTCCTTAAACGAGTAATACAGACTAGAAGCAAGCTGGGCAAGGCACCACTTACAGGCGCTATTTCCTTCTAAAGAAACACAGCCGTCACAAACAAAATAACCGCTTGCTCCTGTTTGCGCTTGTGGCATCGGCTCTGGGCTCAAACACCAAAACATCTGACGGAGAAACTTCCACGAGACGGGTCACCTCCCTGGCCGAGATGAGGCACCAAGCGCTGAACCTGGAGCTTGAACTCGCAGGATCCGTCCCTTAGAAGTTTTGAGTGACAGAACCGTGGCCGTTTGTCCGCCTAACGCTGACTTTGTGCTCTTTTAAGTGACAGCGAAGACTGGAGGGTTGCATTTGTCTTTTGAGACATAGGAAGGAAGGACGGAAGTGACTTTTTTCCCCCTCTGTTTTATCAATCCTAGGAGATTTCTTGATTTTCAGAGGATTCATCTGAAAGACTTCTCTGATGAAGAGTGATAAAAATTGTTAACCGCAAACAATCCTCTCCCTAATAGACATCTTGACTACAGTCCCAATTACAGGATGCGTGGAATTACAATCATCAACACCCAGGAAAGTTAAAATACACCCTGCCTCACTAAAGGCATTTTTACCATGTAAAAATTGGGCTCCTGAAGCTTAATTATGCTTTATACAGCTTCAGAATTTCCTCCTCTAGATGCTTGGTAGATACCAATCAGGGACGATATGGTCCCCAGGAGACCTACTAACCATGGAGGAAAGCGTCCTGCCCAAAGAAATCCCGGAGGCAGCCAGTGGATTGCGTTGGAGAGATCTGCCATGTCTGTGAGGATGCTCAAAACTTCAGCCTTCACTTGGGCTTTTGTTTTCTTTTGACTCAGAGGCGAAGATGTACTGTTGGAAGCAAAAGTAACATCAGTGATAGCCCATGATGTAATAATAATTAGTGATAACTCACAAATAGGAACAGATATTTTTGGGTTCAATTAGCTGCATAGCCAAGGAGGGAAATCATACCACTTGTGCTGCCTCAGCTTTCTTCTTAACTGGAACAAGATTCTAAGGGACCTGAAAACAAGACGACAGAGTTATTTATCCTGTAGCATCAAAGGAGAGGGTTTTTTTCTCTAGCATTAACTGCATCCGTGAGGAAGAGCAGCCTTCTGCAGCTGAGAGGGTCCTTCATTTTAGCCCGATTACAGGGAACGCGGTTCACTCCCTGTCCGTCTCCTTCCCACCGCAGACTGCAGCACCCCAGCCAGCCTTACCGCAGGATGCCCAGCAGCAGGGAGAAGGCCCAGAGCACCGTGCTCAGAGTCCACCACTTCTGAGAGCCGACGCAGACGATGCCGGCGTCAGCCGCCCACGCGATGTGCTCGCAGGGGTAGTAGAGCTGGTTGGCCAGGTTGCAGAGCACCGACAGCCCCCGCACCAGGCCGTCCTCGTCCTGCGGGGAGCACGGGGTACACACCTTGGCGCCTGTGGCATGGCCAGAGAGGCTGCCGGTGCGCCCCGTGCCCCATGCTCACCTTGGGGCCCAGCCCATAGCTGCAGCTGTAGCTGAGCATGGCGAAGTCGTCGAAGAGGCGGAGGGCCGTGCGGCAGGCGCTCAGCTGGGCCGACACGGCCAGGAGGCTCCCGGGCAGCCCGGATGGCGAGGCCTGCGGCCCGGCCAGCGCCCCGCCCGCCAGCTGACAGCCATAGTAGAGCGCACGGACCTGCGGAGGCACAGCCCGGTGAGGACCCGGCCGGGCCGGGAGGACAGGGCCCCGCCGGGCCGCTCCCGCCACTCACCGCCCGGTCGCGGCCGCGGTAGGTCTCCAGCGCGGCGACCAGGCCGCTGAGCGCGCCCGCCGCCATAGCAACGCTTCCGGGATGTGTCATCACGGCGCGGGGCTCGCCGGGAAGGTGGCGGAACCCGTCGCCATGGCGACGCGACCCTGTGGCGGCCAAAGCCCAGCCGCGGCCTCTCTTGCCTCCTCGGCGATGGCGGCAGGCGCGGTGCCGGCGGTCCCAGCCCCGCTCACGGGCATTCCGTTCCTGAAGGCGTCCCACTTTCGGCTGGGGGCCGAGCGCTGGGCGCCGGGAAGCGCCCGTCAGCCATTTTCTCACAGCCAGTTCCCCCCTATCTGGGGAGTTCACAGGCCGGCGCCGGCCGCGCCGCCCCGCAGCGGGTGGGTGCTGAGCCCGGCTGGGGGTGGCGGCGGGGAAACCTGCTCGGAAACTCGCTTGGCGTTTCCAGAGAGGCCCCTGCAGCCGGTGGCCCCGGTTGTTCCACGGGGGTCAGGCATCCGCATGCACGCAGATCCCCGCATCTGCGTCCTCGCCTCAGCGACGAGGGAGAGCTTCCCCTGTCCCCGCACCCCCCTTCAGAGACCCCCCCTGCCCATGGCCGAGAAATGGAAGGATAGCATTCCTTGTGGAGACAGAGAGAAAATAAGGCTCCCTCCATCCACCTACACCTTCTCGTACCCAGCGCGCGAGATCCAGCCCGCTGCCAGGCCACGGCACTCGCACAGGGGTGAGCTGTTTTACAGACCAGTCTGTCCCCAGCAGACCTTCCCCGCAGTCCTCGGTGCCACACAGGTTTCGTGGGCGCTGGGGGGTTCAGTGGCTTGGCTCGGAGTCATGCTGCCAGCAGTTAAAGCTGTTAGAACTGTTTGGATATTTTGCTTTCTCTTTTTATAGCTGAGTAAATCAATCTGATGCTCGTGAAACAGGTTAATAGCACTAACTAGAGCCACTCGCCAGCCAAGCCTTGGCTGCGCAGCCTTTCCAGCCGTCTTCTGCGCTTGCTGTATCCTCAGATGCTGCAGTTTTCACAGCAGAGCTGCATCGCTTCTGATGCACCGCATCCATGTTCTGCAGTGTTGCAGCTCACCTCACTGCAATCTGGTGTCAATCGCTTTGCCATTTCATTATACAAAATAGATTCAGTAGTACTAAAATGCTAAAAGAGCAGCTGCCTCGAGATTGCAGCTTCAATATCATTAATATTTCCTTACAAGGGTAAACAGAGCATTTTTTAGAAATAACACCGTTCATTTTCCCCTCTGGCTGTTCGGCAGGATGTGTTCCCATGATTAAAGGGGATGGACAGTCCTACTGCACTTCTTATCAGACACAGTTTAAGGGTGAATGGAGTCCACCTGCAAAGCCAAGTGGAAAGGTAACAGCGTGATTTTGGGGAGGATCAAGACACAGTTAAAGGGCATCATGTTCCCCTGTTGAATTCTGTCCTGAAAGGGGCGGGATCTGCACAAGTGAAAACCAGATGGATGGAAAGACAGAGAGGGGAAACAGAGGGATTGTGCTTTAAGTGGCTGTTCTGTAGCTCTTGGCTTCCCTTCAGCACACGTCTCCTATTAAATTTGGGGATCCCAGAAGCAGTGGATCTATGAGCGAGCAGAAACATGCCTACAGTGCCCCAGACAAGAGGACACACAGGTATCAGCAGCAGAACCTGATGGGCATCCCCAGGAACTGCTCTTTCTGATGAACGTTGCTAGTTAAGGAGCTCATATCTGGTATCTTGCAGAGTCTATGACAAGGAGCATGCTGCCTCCCAGATCCACCGCACGAACCTGCAGCTGGGGGATGGTTGCACCAGATTCTCCACCTCGACGTCCGAGCTCTTCCCAGTACACAGTCTAGGTAGGGTAAGTCTGTGACAAGGGGCAACATGTACAGACCACTGGTGGGGTTTATAACAAGCTGAACAGTAGGTTTTTCACTTGGTTTTAATGATATAATGATAGCTAAAGATATAATGCATTCATATAACTTGTATATAATTTTATATTTTTAATTTTTTATAGTTTTTATGTACTCGGCATCAGTGTCGTCACTGTCAGGCTCACTTTCATCCTCACTCCACTTCCCTGGCAGGTTAAATACCTGTATTCATTCCTGTGCTTTATTGCATGAGGAGAAACTGCTGTAGCTATAAATTGTTCAGAGACCGGTGTGCTCTGACATCCTTCACTCTCGCTTTTGCCAGAGCCTGTAGCTACTGCCCGTCCAAACATATATGCCTCATCCATCCCCAGAGGCGATGAAGACCCTGAGAGAAATCAAGCGTTGGCAAGAACTACTACTACACAGCTCTTCTACCCAGAGGTCTGTTCCCAGCTTTGCTGTGCGGGTGTTTCTCTGGTGGAGACCTTCTCTTCTTTTACGTACACTGCTCTGGCAGCTAAAGCCAATGCTGTTGTCCCTTCTCCCCTCCCCACGCTGGGCTGTGCAGGGTGCAATGTGCAATAGGGTGCCTTTCCCAGCTACAGCCTGTTCCCGTTAAAGCAGCTTTTGTGTTCTCCAGACTGACAGGTGGAACCTCGCACCGAAGCCTGACTTGCTACCGCAGAAGCATCGAAGCAACGTCTGCTTGGGAGATGAGCGTTCAGGCTCCCATTTCTTCAGCACAACACAGCAGTTGCACTATCAGCCACCCTGCCAGAGCCAGAGGGTGACGGCAGACAGCAAGAGCCACCGCGAGAGCCACATCCCCTTCAACTACCACAGTAAGGCCACGTTGCTCAGACTGTCGTGGTGCCAGATGAAGCCTGCTGAGGTGCAAGGGACAGCGATGCCTGCTGCTCTGGGAAAGGAGGCAGCCAGGACATCTTGGGTTGGAGATGGCACAGAGGCACTTCATGTCTTTAGTAAAATGAGACCGTTACCCCAAAACCAGGCAGGACAGCCGTGCTCAGCCCCATGCCTGCTGCTGCTGGTTCTCACAGCGACTGCTAATCTTGGGCACTTTCACCTCCCCAAATGACATCTCACTCATCAGCCACCTTGATGCCTGTGCCAGCCGTAGGCATTCACTGCCATCATACAGCAGTGTTTAGCATATTCAGGTGACAGAAATGATTTCTGGGACACGAACCTGTGGCTCGATCTTTCTCCCTTGCTACATTTGGTTTTAGAAGTTGCTTTGCATTTGTATTTGGGAGGAAGGAGAGGATTTTGATCAAAAGCTGTGCTTATGCAACCTCAGGAAGGCATGTGGTTAGAGCTGGTCATGGAAGGTATTAACAAAATCCTCCTCTGACGTTGTCTCCTGTTTCCGATGGCCAGTACTCTGCAGCTAAGAGGGAGCTCCCTTCATGCCATGTATCTGTTTTTAAGCCGTTTCTTTTACTAAATGTGGAACAGATCACAGTTGAATTGGTCTTCTCCTTGGCCCCAAACTTCTGGAGCAGCTCTATAGCTAGCATATGGAGTGATATTCCTGTGACTTTCATGTGAATGTCTTCATTTACCTTCTCACCCTGAGAATTGTTTTCTGTCTGGGCAAAGGTTTTCAGCAAAGTGCTGATAGCAAAGCCTGTCTTTTCCTCTTGTTAATAGAGATGCACACAGATCTGTGACTGCAAGTCAAACTGCAAAGCTCTTCTGATATTGCCTCCTAATTTACTGGCTTGAATTTACTTTTTATTTCAATTCCATCTGTCTGCAGATGAAAGTTCTGTCACAACCACGCAGGCCATGCTGGTCCCACACAGACAGCAGAAGCAACAACTCTCCGAAGACATGCTACAGCAGGTACAGCCTTAATAGGCTCGGCTTTACCGCGGGGTGGCTTGGGGAAGCGGGATTATACCAAGTGAAGCTGTAGCCTCCCCTTTTCCATCATCGGATTTCGTGTGTGCTCTTGAGCCACTTGAGATGGGACAGCCATGCATCAAATCCTGTCTGCCTCCAGTCTCAAGTAAATGCTCTGTGGGAAGCAGAGTTGTAGCTGAGAAAAATCTTTGAAGGCAGAAGGATAGGCAACCAAGTCCTAAGCCAAGAAACGTTGGAGGGAGGAGGAAGGTGATTCTGGTCCCCCACAGAAGATCAGAGGAGGAAAATTGGCATGGCTAGAGGTGTCCAGCCGGGGTAAAGGTCTCTTTGCACCACCAGCAGGGAAGGCCGTGCACCGCCAGAGAGAGAGGATGCAGGCAGGCACAGACTGCAGCTGCCCGGGGGGGTGACCCTTCAGGTAGCAACACAGGGCTCAGATGTAGGGGCTGCCAGGTTCCACGTTACCACCTGCCTCCCCCCAGCCCCGTCCCCATGTGCTGAAAGCTTTTCTCTCTCTTCAGATCAAATACTCACACCTGGGGCTGCCCTGGAGGGCGCAGGACCTCTTCAGGACTGAGCAGAAAGATGAGTTCACGCCCAAGTCCAGAAGCCCAGCAGAAATCCAAAAGGCAAGCTTCCAAGTGAGCTGTGTCCCCCTGGGGACCCTGAAAGGATACTGTCCCCGGAGGAAGGTGCTCTTTGCACCATGATGTTCTCCCTTCTTCGGTGACCGCCCAGAACTTGCTGCACTGTGGACTGCCTGCACGTCGTGTTACCTGTTAGCCATCCTGGTGCCCTGCTTTTGGCCTGTCTGTGTGTTATTACAGGGAACATTTATTTCACGAGTTGGACACAAGAAGGTGTTGTGACAGCAAGAATAAACACCGGGAGATTAGCCCAAAGACGTGGGTGACATATCTCTCTGGATTGCAAGACCCACCGAGTGCCTCCGGGCAGGCGCTGGGGCAGGAGGAAGCAGGTGGGGTGGGGGAAGCTCAGAGAAAGGGCAATAGATCAGAAGCAAGGTCAGAGGCACTGTCAGGACTGTGTGTGGGCTGTAATATTCCCTTATTTTGTGTTTGGATTTTGGTGTCAAGGCCTGAAACCAAAGGTCAGTGAACAGTAGGGCAGAGAGGTAGCCCGCCCCGGCTTATGATGAGTGGGCTGTTTTTCCTAGAGGTGAGCTGTGTATTTTTGTTGAGTTGATAACTCACACAGGTTTCCTGAATGCTGAGCTTGCACTAACTCTGTTTGGGTTATAGATATTTTAAAGGGACCAGTGTGGGCCGGCCGGCCAGCCCCCTCCCTTGGGAGGCCGAGTGAGCAGGGTCAGCTGCCGCCTTCTCAGAGCTGCCCCTTCACAAGCTCTCCTCAGCCTTTTGATGCAGATGGGCTTGATTCACACGTGCTGAGCCAGCACCAAAGGATTTGAGCATGGGTTACTAAACCATTTCCAACTGCTGCAGTCTGTGCACGAGCAGTGGCTGGGCCCACGAACACCCTGTGCTTTCCTCTTGGGATTTGACTCTACATCCCTCGGGAAAGGGACAGTCTTTGCTCCACGCATACTTCAATACTCAAGTCTTGCAAATGCACGCAGGCACCTCACATCAGTATCTTACGCCGGTACGTTGCAAACACCTCGATTCAAACACCTAGATTGCATCATTTGGTGTAGTAACGGGGACTGGCATCTGCTACCAGTCTGCCCCATTACTTTTATGTGACCCTGAGGTGACATTGCCACCTGTGCTACCGCAGAAACAGCCACGGTTCACCGGGGATAAATGGTGAACATCACCCTTTTGGTGAACCAGCTGGCTGGGGAACTGTTGCTGGGAGGACCCTGTGGTTATTCACCTTCTTTTTCATGTGGATTTTGATGCAACTTCAGACACAGAAAGTAAAACTGGCTTTTGGGGTAAGGGTCTTTGTTTTCTAAACTCCTCTCCCACCCCTTCCAGCAATGCCCCAGGAATCCCCGAAGCGGGAAGGCCAAACAGCCTTTCTTTGATTCCCCCAGCTATGTGAAATCTGCCAGCACAGTTGGTGGCGCGTGACACCCCTCCCTGCCAACGGAGCCACCAGCATGTACCAGTTGCACGTCGACAGTGCCTGTGACTCAGAGATAAGATGAAGTCATGTTATTTCTCGATCGGTTTAAAAACACGTCACTCGTCTCCGCGGCCCTATCCTCAGCACGGCATCAGCCTCACGCGCATGAGGTCAATGCTAAAGCTTCACTGCAAAACAGGGTCTCAGTCCAACCCTGGGGAAGATTAGGCCTGCAGGGTTGGGCCAGTTAGGGGCAGGGATAAATTAGGGGATCTCGGTGTCGCCTTTGCTTTTTTCCTCCCTTCCTTGGAGGGCTGCACAGCTGCCTGTCCCGCTCACCTCAGCCCAGGCGGGGAGCAGCCTCCTGGAGCTGCCGGATAAGCAGGGCCAGCAGCGATGCAGCTCCCGGGGCACGTGCGGAGCTTGGCAGTGGAGCTGGAGTACGGGCGAGTGTGGGGCGCCTACAGCAGCGGGGAGCTGCTGCACGGCTGGGTGCAGCTGGAGCTACGCGGCACGCTGCGGCTACGGGCGCTGCAGGTGTACACTCACGGACGCGCTGCCGTGCACTGGGTTGAGGGCCGCAGCGTGGGGCTCAACACCATCTACCGTGTCTACACAGCCTACCAGACCTTCCTGTACCGCCGCTGCCAGCTCATCCCCGGTAAGGCTGGGGCGTGGGGGTGGTTCTCTGCTCCGGGGCGTTGGGTTGGGACCCCCTTGGGCTGCAGGCATCCCCTCCGGGAGGACCTCTGTGCTGGTGGGTGCTTACCAACCCAAGCGGGGTTGTCCCTCTTGGACACCCTCTTCTCACCTTTGCCGAGGGTTTCTCTGCTGCTGGTTTCTAGGAGGCTGCCTGCAAACTCGGGGCTGGTGAGCACGAAAGGGTTGTGGCTTTTGTTCTGTTTGCCCAGGGAAGTGCAAATAGAAGTCTCTGTTCGCAAGTGTGGAAAGAGCACTTAGTAGTTCAGTAAATATTTGTTTTCAGTTTCCTGATGCTGGGACTGCATGCCCAGCTGGTGTGTTGCTTAGATCTACTGCAAGAGGACAAGCCACTTGAATTCTTTGTGTGGTTGGGATGAAATGATCCAGAGCCGAGGGATATGGGACATCTCAGCTGTCCATCCGCTCATTAACTCTGTCTTTTCTTATGAAAGTACATCTCTTTTACCCTTTCCCCCCAACGATAGTGTTACTGTCATGGCTCTGTGGCCTTTTCTCCCCCTTTCCCTGCTTCTGATGGCCTCGTTATTCCCTGTGACACAGCGCTATGTGCCGCCCAGCCCCAGAGATGGCCGTAGGACTTCACTCATGCTGAGGGCATTTAATTCTGTCAGTGGCCAAGCGCAATCCAGAGTCGTTGCAGGCCTAGCTGGCAAATGTAGAGGTTGCAGGAGGAAACTGGAGTGATGGAACGAGGACATGAGCTGCCTTCCTGGAGGCGTTCCTGTCTCTGGACTGCACTGGAGGGTCATATTCTCTATTTCTGGATGACTGTACCTTGCCATCTGCTCCAAACTCCTGCATTACTCTGGAGTTTCTGCCTTTTGGCAGCGGCTTTTCCGTGCTGTGCCTAAGGATGGCCCCTTTGCAGCTGCAACCGTGCTAAGTGGCCCGATTACAGTTAAGGACGTGGGAGAAGCCCTTGCCCTGAACTCCAGCAGAGAAGGTCCCGAGCACTTGGTCACTGCAGTGTTTGGATGGTGGCCGCATTAGCTGTAAGGTTACAGGGTGAGTTTTATTCCCCATTATCCCTGCAGTGAATGTCTGTAGGGAAGCCACAAGCTGCTGTGAGCATGTTTGGATCTTGCTGCTGGGATTGTGTACGATAGAAGCTCCTGGAGCCATCTGGAGATGGGCCAAGGGCTGGAGGAGTTGCACGAGCTGCTCGGCCTCGCCAGCACCCTGCGCTCCTGCAGCTTGGAGCTGATGGTTTCTGGCCCTCGCCTACCACACAGGGAGAGTTGAACTGTGCTCCCTGGGGAGCAGAGAGCCTCGCCAGAACTCGTGGGCTGGGATTTTATTGTCTCTGTCCACATGTGGATTCCTTTTCTGCTTTGTGAGAGGGACACGGGCGCGTGATCACAGGAGTGTGTTAAGGGAGCGAAGGCTGTGGGCTGCGGAGAAGTGCCGTTCTGCAGCCAAAATTGCTTCCTTTGGGTCCCGCTGCGTCCTGCTCCGTCCCGCTGTCCCCAACAGCAGCGTGAGGACCTTCCTGATGTCAGCTGGCAAGAGGCTGCTGAAAACGTGCCACCATCCAAAGGTCCCTGTGACTGCTCCCTTCTTGTTGCTTCTCGATGAGATCAACTGTGTCTGCGTGGTGTTTAAAAAATGCAGGTTTTGTCATGGTAACAAGGCAGTGCAGAGGAGGGAAGCCAGGCAGAGATAAGAGCCCTCCCTTCTGCTCTCCCCTGAGCTGTGAGTTTAGCTGCAGGGCGGTGAGCGCTGGCACCGGGGTGCTGCGCTGTGAGACAGGAAAAAGGGTGAAAGAAGGATGTTCAGCCTGCGTGGCAGGGCCGTGAAATGTGTATTGTGTAATCATCTTAGGTAGGGAGCAGGAAGAGAGGAAGAGATAGGACTTTAATGGGCAAAGGCAAGGAAGGCCCTGGACTCTTCTGCATGTGATGTGAGAGAGGCCTAGGAAACATCAGTGCTTTCTGTGCCGTGATCTTTTCTGTCCAAGGATCCCGCAGCACTCCCCAGAGGTGTAGGTCCTGCCCCGGTGAGAGGCAGACTTCTAGAAGCCGTTTTATTTTCATGGAGACATCCAGGAGAGCTATGGCACGTGGACTAAGAGCATGTCAGGGCTCCTGCTCCGTTTGTGGGGCGGCCCTCGATCAGCACCTTAATCCTGGTACATACGCAACACTCGCAAATCCGGCAGGGACGGAGCTTATTCCTCAAGCCGGGAGCGTGCGCTTGTGCAAGGCTCTGCGTTGCCCCGTCTTGTCCCCGTATTGGGTCAGGGTAGAGCTGCTGACTCGCCTTTTGACCTGCTGCATCCCCCTCTCTCTGGCTTTCCAGGGACCCCTGTGTGGCTCCAGGGTCAGTGGGGAGAAGCCAGCAGGTCCCAGCAGCGGGTCAGGGAAGGAGAAGCCCCTTCTGCGCTGGGCTGGGTGTCAGCTCCTGTTGGGACCGGCTTAAGCCTGGCCAGACTCTAGGTGGGGCTGAAGAGTTGGAGATCTTTCCTGCACCGAGCCTGGCCTGGGTTCTAGTTGGGTTTGGGCACCCAGGAGCATTCTTGAATGGAAAGCCCTTGGCCATGGTCCCACAGCCCCTGCACCGGGAGACCCCGGGAGAGAGGAGAGACCCTCCCCTGGCGCCGGGGTCCCGAAGAGGTCAGAGAGGGGCTTCCCACCCCACGTGGAGGCAACGAAGGGTAGCTGCGCACATCTCGTGCAGCTGACGCGGGAGGGAGGTTTGCAGAGATTCTCATCCCGTGGGCGAAGGCTGAGTCACGGGCTGAGGGGTGTGTGCCGACAGGCGGGAGGAGGAAGATGCCAAGCGCGGGATGGAGCTGCCTCGGCCCGGCCGAGGCTCCAGCCCCTCTCGGGAACCCCACCACCTCTAGTGTCTCCGTGCGTCGCAGCAGGGACGCCAGGCACCTTCCCAGAGCTGGCGTCACCCGTTAACTCATGCTGTGACGTGCCTTCCTTCCTTCTTTCCCTCTCCCGTTGCTGTCGGGCTCCCTTTACAGCGGTTGCTATGATTCATGTTTGCTTGTGGCAGCGAATGGCCGTGCACATGAAATAAAACACGGTCCCCTTCCCTTGGGGAGAGAGACAGACAATTCCAGTCAGCCTTTGGAGACAGCTAAAGCTTTGCAAGGCTTCAGCCCAGCTCATTTTCAGTGGCTGAGATCAACCCAATTCAGCACAGCAGGTCCTGCCCAGCATGGCTGGGAGCAACTTGAAAATCCTCAAAGCTTTGGCAGCCGAATGCTGACTAACATTTTTAATGCCTGTTTTGTCTTATCCCCAGCCCGTGCCCGGGGTGGAGAGCTCTGGTGCTCTGCAAATGTGACAGTCATGATTAAAGTGGAAGTTTCTAAGCCACAGCAACCCTTTTGTGGGGGCGTAGACCCCCTTCTCCTCCCTTTTACAACATCTCGGGGCACTGCTAATGGTGATGTCCGCACTGAGAATCACCAGTTCCCAGTTTTCATGCTTTTACCCCGGCTGAGCACCGGCAGCAGCAGATGCTGCCAACAGAGCAAGTCCCCACGCCCTGCCTGCCCAGGCAGGTGTAATTTGTCACCGGGTTTTGGAGCGGCCCAGTACGAGTTGGTAGAAAACCAGCGCTCGCCTGGTTAAAAAGCCGAGGGAAGATGTATTGCTCACTCTGTAATTGCACAAGCTGAACGGGAGCCAGTTCTTGATTTCTTAGAAATAAGTGAAGCGATGTCCCAGACCAGTTTTCCCTCCGCCGCCAGTTGGCCCGGCCACGCCACGCGAGGAGCCCAGATCCAGTTGCAGCCTGTTCCGACCCTTGGGAACGGCTCTTGGGAAAGGAAGGACGTGGATCCGCATACGCACGGCCCTCGGCTCTCGCGTGTGGGAACCGGAATGAAGGGACTGTTGCTCCGAGCCAGAGATCCCCCCATCAGACCCGCTGGCTGCGACCCTGGGAACGCGGCTTCTGGCC
>VYZW01018451.1:0-14237 GCA_013401315.1 Balaeniceps rex | reverse complement strand
ATCGAGGAATGAGTTTGAAAAAGGTTAATAAAAAAAAAAAAAAAAACAGAAAAAATGTTCTGTTGACAAATCACTGCTGTGAGTCAAATTGAGTGTGTCCATTCAATACAGTTTTTGATAGGAAAACTTTGTCAGGCCATGCTATGGCCTACTGACAGCCAGAGATTGAACAGCGCCTTGCTTTTCCCACTCAGTCATTCCCCAAAAGTGGCATGTTAAAATCAAATCCAGTGACTCTTTCTTCACTGATGAGCTCTTGGACCACCTAGGCAGTAACAGTGGATTACAGAATAAGCAGAGCAGTCACCTAGTTTTCTGGGGCATTTTTGTGGGGGCTTGTTTTGTTTTACTTTGTTTTTAGTTTTCCCTCATTTCATTTAATTTACAGAACAGCATTTGGTTGAAATTTGCCACTTGAAGACTGCTTCATTAAAGTACTGCATTTAAGGGTTTTTTTTGGGGGGGGGCGGTGCACATGCACACATGGAGTCCTTTCAGCATGTCATCTCTCAGCCCCAAGCCTGAAGGCAGGCAAGAGGGGAAGAGTTGCTGTGGGTGCTCCCCTTGAGGCTTCCAGATGACACAGCAGATCTGTCCCTGTGGCAGATGTCCTCAGCTTTGGCATGTCAGAGGGAAACAACCACTTCAGAGAAGAGCATGACCTCAACAGTCAACAACAAAAACTTCTGCCAAAGCCTTTCCTTAAAACTTCCAACACAAAACACAGGCTCTTATAAGAACAAAGAATAATTTACTTGAAAACATAAACATTTCCATTAACAAATGAAAGCATCAAATGTAACTCTTAGCAATAAATCAAATATTTTGTGTTTAAAGAAAGGTATGTTTTTGTTTAAAAAAGGAAACTTTGAAGATTTCTAATAAAAACTAATATATAAATACAATATGTAATAGCCTAATCCTTGTGACCCCTTTTTTTCCCGTGAGGAGAGGAGACAATGGTTTAGATTTCATTTACCTTCATTTAGTAAACCTAGGACCTACTTAAACTCAGTTCGCCTTCCTTGCACACAAGGATAAGTTTAAAGTAGCCTAGCTCAACTATCTGCCTTTTAATTTAGATATTCATAAGAAGTCCAGCCATTGCACTGGTCAGGCATCTCTTCCCTCCCCAGCCTGGTGCCCGAGCTAAGCACTGGCAGTGCTCTGGCAGTGCTAAGAGGCAACCAGTTGCTTTCAAAGGGGAAAGCTAGTTTGGAGCCTGTTTGTGTTTGCCAGCTGCGTGAGGTCCTAATTCTCTATCCCTTATTGCCCTTTTGCAAGTGTTGGCTGCAGTTGTTGTCTTGAACTGGACACAGGCCAGACAAACAGCTGGGCACAAACTGAAGAGGTCAGACCATGGGTGCATCCAGCCCGATGCTCTGCCTTCAGCAGGGCAACAGGAGATGCCAATCACACATGCAAACTCTGCTGCTCTCCCTGCTCCGTTCTCCTCACCATCTTCCAGCACCCTCAGCTGCTGTGTTAGGGTCGTTAGAGGATACATGTCTCTTTTTGTGTCCCTTAGACCTTTTAGTATCTG
Source organism: Balaeniceps rex (assembly GCA_013401315.1). NCBI lineage: Eukaryota > Metazoa > Chordata > Aves > Pelecaniformes > Balaenicipitidae > Balaeniceps > Balaeniceps rex. The sequence goes on along the minus strand of VYZW01018451.1, from coordinate 12,694 downwards.
TTTCCAGACCTATTACCCATGAAATTGTCTAATCTGTATTTTAATATGCTGATGCCATCTGTTTTTACAGTCTCCTACAATATCAAATTCAGAAGTTCACTACCCACACAGCAGAGGAGTGCTTTTATCCCATTTAAACTGATCTCCTACCAATTTCAATGAGTGCCCCTAGACCCAGTACTGGGGGATTTAGTGAATAATAGTTCAGCATTATGCTTGTTCACCTTCTTTCAGATTTTGTAAACTTCAGGCATAGCCCTCCAGCTTCTTCCCCTCCAAGATGAAGAGTCATTTTAATATCTCCTCACAAGATATTGATCTTGATTGCCGCCTTCTTCTAAGTCCTTCTTGTGGTATGGAGACCAGAATTGCACACAGCATTTAAGATGTGCACACACCAAGTAAAATGATGCATTTTTCCTTGTTCTCATCACCCTTCTAATGCTGACCATTATTTTGTTGGGTTTTTTAGCTGCTGCTGCTGCTGCTGTGTATTGAAAGATAATTGCAGAGAGCCCTCAACAGTGACTCCAAGATCTCTTTCCAAGTTCAGCATCATGTAGGCACGGTTAAGATTGTTTTTCCCTAGGTGCATGGCCTTATATTTATCTGCTTTGAGACTCATCTACTACCTTTTTGCTTGCTCACTCAGTTTTGCAAGTTTCATTTGGAGTCCCAGTTCATCAGCACATTTGATTACCTGCAAGAGTTTAATATCATCTGTAGACATGGAGACTTCACTGTTCACTCCTTTACCCAACTCACTGATAATGCTGTTGGAAAACATCTGTCCCTGGAGGCACTGCTGCTGATTCTTCTCCTTGAATATTAAGCCCACTGAAGCCCTGCCTTTTGCTGGACAGATCTTCTAGAGGAAAGGAAGACTTCTCTCCAGATAAAATAGCAGCTATTCACACTAAAGTTCTTCACTGGTCACAATACTCTGTAATCATGAAGGTCTGTCCATGGAAAGTGCTCTGTTGCCGGAGTTACAATCTTACACAGAGAGTTGAATAGCACAGAAATAAAAGAACTGGAAGGGGAAGAGATAAATTTAAGTTTTTTCTATAAAAATACACCAGCCTGTAAGGAGCTGTGGACTATAATTTTTCTGATTTGTGCAAACTCATTTGCTTAATGCCGCTTCTTAATTTTGCATGAAACAGTCTTAGAACAATCTTTTACAAGAGGCTACATAAAGAAAAGAAAAGCTTTCTGACAGAAAATAGAAAATGCCTTTGGTATTCACCATTTAGGAAAGGGAAACTTCCTCAGTTATAATAAAAAGATAATTTAAAGGAATATTATCCAATTAGTGGTTGGACAGGCTTTTTATTGGTCTCACTTGTACCATTTGTACCAAGATAATTTCCTCAGGGCAAGCAGAAAACACACTGAAGCTTTCCTGACACCATGTCCCACCCTGCCAACAGTGCCCTGCTCAGAAAACTATGCAATGCTCACATCAGCAGTGATCCTTCCCCCTCACTGCCCTAACAACACAGCGCATCCCTGTATGTACTTGGGCATCTTGTCTAAAAATTGGATTTTTTGTTTCCACAGCCTGCCAGACAACTCAGAGAAGAGATGGCAAGAGAATGTATACACAGAAATATTTTCCATACATTTAAAAAGCCATGTGAGATCATTTTCCCCTCATATACTCTGTCCCTCTCTTCCCTTTTCCCCCATATCCATATGCCATCATTCTGCTGTTAATGATAAAAGTGGAATAAAGGCCTTACAGAGGAGTTTGAGGTAGCTTTAGTGCAGTACTACTGTTCTCCAAGGTGCTTTTGTTTTCTGCAATAAACCAGGATGATGGTTTTTCAGTAGGGCTGGAATAGTCTAACATTCAAACTTATGTTTAACCGGGCAGCTTAAGCAGAAACAGTATATCATGTATGTATGCATGTAACACTGCATGGTGGCTTCTCCAAGGACCATTCTGGGACAAGCAGTATCACACAAGCTGGAGCAGCAGAATCACAACCGCAGCACTTGCATGTCTATCCCGTGAAAGGTTGTCAGTTCATAACTAAATCCTCATTATTAAGTAATCTCTGAACTTTCACCAACCTTGCTTGCACTGCCCTGGCACACAGTGCTGTCTCCCAGACCAGCAGGGTTGAAGAACAACACTCTTTCTATCACAGGGATAGTTTATAGCACCTAAATCCTGAGAAGGGGCGGTGTCACCCAAAAGCGAGTTGCACCTAGTAATATGTGTATGACATCCTCCCTGCTTTCCAGGGTGATCCTTCACCTTTTGGTTGCCTTGGTTCCCTGCCAGGGCAGAACTCCCTGGAACACCGGGCTGCTCTGACAAGAAGTCCTTTTGGATAAGGGAGCTACAGCGGGGAACGAAGAACACAGGGATAGTTGTGCTCCCGACTGCCACAGTTTGAGCACTGCATCTTCCACTCAACAGCACGATACTTCTGAGCAGCAGCAGTGAGGGGAGCTCAGACTGCTGACATTTGCAAATGCATCCAGCAAACTGCACATCTGCAGTCAGCAAACTTCCTCCTCATGTTTGCAAACTCAGAGCTAAGAAAAGGTCAGCCAGGTTTCAGCCTGGCCATGCATATCTGATCTACTGCTCAAAGCACTAATAAAGAGAATTTGTAAAAATGGTCAGAGTAATTTTCTAATTTCCTTGGGTCTCTGCCTCATATAACAGAGAAACAAATTAGCAACACAGTACAAGGTCTAGGCTGTAGACAAGCTATCTTGTTAAATAGTTTGAATTTAGCTGGTAGAGCCCTTGAGAGAGATTATTTTTGGGACACATCCTGTTTACTGATCTCTGTTAATTGTGTTATCTATTAATTCCACTGTTTTAAGAGCACTTGCCTAGACCTTGTCCTGGATGTGCTGTGTGATGGCACTCAAGATGATCTGCTCCATGACCTTCCCCGGCACCAAGGTCAGGCTGACGGGCCTGTAGTTCCCCGGATCCTCCCTCTGGCCCTTCTTGTAAATGGGCGTCACATTTGCCAGCCTCCAGTCAAGTGGAACTTCCCCAGTCAGCCAGGACCGCTGATAGATGATGGAAAGGGGCTTGGTGAGCACCTCCGCCAGCTCCCTCAATACCCTTGGGTGGATCCCATCCGGCCCCATAGACCTGTGTGTGTCTAATTGGCCGAGCAGGTCACTAACCATTTCCCCTTGGATCATGGGAGCTTTGTTCTGCTCCCTGTCCCTGTCTTCCAGCTCAGGGGGCTGGGTACCCTGCGAACAACTGGTCTTACTACTGAAGACTGAGGCAAAGAAGGCATTAAGTATCTCAGCCTCATCCTCATCTTTTGTCACTATGGTTCCCCCTGCATCCAGTAAAGGATGGAGATTCTCCTTGGCTCTCCTTTTGTTGTTAATATATTTATAGAAACATTTTTTATTATCNGCCAGGATTTCCTTCTTGAAGAGCGCCCAGCCTTCTTGGGCTCTTTGCCCTTTAGGACTGCCTCCCAAGGGACTTTGTCAACCAGCCTCCTAAACAGTCTAAAGTCCGCCCTCCGGAAGTCCAAGGTGGCAGCTCTGCTGACCTCCCTCCTTACTTCTCCAAGAATCGAGAATTCTATCACTTCATGATCGCTGTGCCCCAGGCATCCTCCAACCAGCACATCACCCACTAGGCCTTCTCTGTTCACAAACAACAGGTCCAGCAGGGCACCTTCCCTAGTTGCTTCACTCACCAGCTGTGCCAGGAAGTTGTCTTCCACACACTCCAGAAACCTCCTGGACTGTTTCCTTTCTGCTGTATTGTACTTCCAGCAGACATCTGGTAAGTTGAAGTCCCCCACAAGAACAAGGGCTAGTGATCATGAGACAGATTTGTTTGAGATCTTTCACAAAGATTTCCTCATGAACTGCCATTTCCTCACATGTGAAGTCTATGTGTATAACATATAACATCCAGTCATGCTACAGTCGTGCTGTTCACACTAGGTCAGATTTTGCCCCCAGACACAGATGCTCAGATGCCCCAGGCACTACACACAAGGCTTCTGTGTGTGAGATGAGAGCTTGACCCCAGCCCCTCTGTTGGCATGTGAATACTAAGTACTTCAGAGGTACTAAAACTAACTCTAATAAGGGCTCAGGGAGTTAACTTATGCCTTATACAGCCTAATTTTCAGTGGCAAGAAGGGCATTGAGGGCTCAACACACACTTGCAAGTCAGCCTAAAGCATGCTGCAACAGTTCACGTGTAAAGTTTCAAAGCATCCCTCAGATTTCTGGGAAGCAGAGGAGGGGGCATCCCATCTTACCATCAGCAACCCTGCCTGCCCCAAAATGAGACCTTTCTGCCCAGGAGAGGAGGGCAGCACCTTTCTCCCAGGCTGGAAGCTTTCCCAGTCCCACAGTCTGAAATCAGGCCCTCGGGCTGGCTCTGGTTATCTCTGCCTCTTTAATTCCCCAGTGCAAGACCACTTGCTCTTCTGGGTTCCTGGATAACCCAGCACCATGTTGCAGGTTTTTATCCTACGGTTTCACCTAGAGCTACCTCAGTGGCTCCCACCGCCTGCAGCGTGCAGCATGGACACATGCTGCACCAAGAACTGGCTGGCTGCACACTTCATTGCCTTGCCAGTATCAGATGGCTGTGTGGTATTTAACTTCCTTATCTTCCAGAGGCCTTTTTTTTTTTAAGTGTTTGCTTTCATCTAGATAATAAATACTTCTTTTCTTCCTTTTCTTAGTTTATGCAATAGATCCAGTGCTACCAGCTGCCTGCACACCTCTGCGTATGCAATCTCCAATCCTGCACAGATAATACTTGCTTAATCCTCTAAATGCCCTCTGAGGTTTGATAAGGGAGGATTATTGCCCCATTTTAACAGTAAGGAAAAACCACGGCAGAGAGCCAGAACCCAAGTATCTGAAACTAACTCAGTCTCAATGCTGGGGTCACCGTGTCAAAGAGGATTCTGTTGACTTCACCTAAGTGAGGAATGAATGACAGGTAACAACTCTCTACCTTCCCTGAACTGAACCTGCCTCAGGATCATTTTCCTCTACCCATTGTACACATTAACGGCGAGTTAATCCCCAAGCCAGGCATTCAGCTAGGCAAGGAAGCTGATTTACCCCAGGATCAGAGTGGATTACCATGTCAGATTTACTGCCAGCAAAAGAGAGGCAAGGAGGAGAGAGAGGGATGAGTCCAGGCACCTATGAAAAATGGCTGGGTTTTGTCTGCAAAAAGTTGTATTCATATACCATATCGCCATACCTACTGTGGAAGAAGTTACTTTGACAGAAGAAGTGACTTTAACAGAAAGACTTTTCAATGGTAACATTTACTGACAAGGTTCCAGTAATTACTGTATTCCCATAAAAGCTGTTATTTTTGAACCAGTGCCATGCAAGAGCCTTACTTTCCATGTCTTCTGCAACTTCTGTCAGCTCTAAGGGGAATTGCATGGTGTCTCCAGGCAAGGCAAGCTTGACATGCAGCAAAGCAGAAGAGGTACAAAGAGGCTGGTCCCTGCAGGATTCCCTTGTGAGGCAGCCCCATCTTACACCCCTCATTCTGCCAGAAGGAAGGGGTGCCTGAGAAGGAGAGAGGCTTCTAACTATCTGTCCTGGTTTCGGCTGGGATAGTTAATTTTCTGCCTAGTAGCTGGTATAGTGCTGTGTTTTGGATTTATTATGAGAATAATACTGATAACACACTGATGTTTTAGTTGTTGCTAAGGAGTGCTTACACTAGTCAAGGATGTTTTCAGCTTCCCATGCTCTGCCAGGTGCACAAGAAGCTGGGAGGGGGCACAGCCAGGACAGCTGACCCAAATTGGCCAAAGGGGTATTCCATACCATATGACGTCATGCTCAGTATATAAACTGGGGGGGAGTTGGCCAGGGTGTGGAGAACCGCTGCTCGGGGACTGGCTGGGCATCGGTTGTTGGGTGGTGAGCAATTGCATTGCGCATCACTTGTTTTGTATATTCTTTTTATTATTATTATTATTTTCCTTTCCTTTTCTGTCCTATTAAACTGTCTTTATCTCAACCCACAAATTTTACTTTTTTTTTCCAGTTGTCTCCCCCATCCCACTGGGGAGGGGGAGAGTGAGTGAATGGCTGTGTGGTGTTTAGCTGCCTACTGGGTTAAACCACAACACTATCTTTTCTGTCCTTGCTTTTGCTCAGGCCTCCACAAATGCCACAGGTATCCTTTGTGCTCAAGGAAAACCAAAATTGCCATAAAACAAAACCAAAACAACCAGATGAACAAAATAATCCAAGAACACAGCATATTTCAAAGTAAGCAAAACCTTAAAGAATTTTAAAATATAGCACTCTGACTGCCAAAAGCTCTATTACTCAAGCTAAACACAGGTCCAACAAATGAGGATTTTTACGAAGGAGTAAATACAGGAAGCAAATTAAACGTGTGGATTTTCAGGACCTGGCATGGTTAGAGCATTACAAATATAAGGGACAGGATAAGTGGCTTTATAGCTTGCATTTTCCTTCCAGCTGCTAGGAAACACTCTCCAGTGAAAGAATAGGTAAGAGCCGGTGAAGATTATCCCTTCCCAGACTCACACAGATCTTCAGAAAAAAACATCAACCCTCATTCTGGAGCTCTGACTGCTTTTTCAGAGATAGAAACTCTTGTCTATGGAAACTCTTTGGTTTTGGATATTAGGATTTGCCAAAAGAGATAAAAGACTACCTTGGCAGTTAAGATATTTTAATCAGAATCACCTGGATGGCACAAAATCTGTGTGATGAAATTCAATGGTAAAAATATGCCTGTAATAATAGATTTCCCAGAAAAAAAAAAAAAAACACATTAGCTTTGTGACAAACATTTGCTTCTATTTCAGTAAACACATGATTCTGCTACAACAGTAAAGAAAAACATTGTACAAATAAATATAATGTCTTCCCCCAGGATTTTCAAAAGACAAAAAAATAAACATTTCAAAACAAAATTTGTAAGAATCATGATAATATAAAAACTTAACATGAGAGCCATTTTAATCAAGATGATACAAGACTCAAGGAGGGCATCAGGAGAAGTCCTGCAGCCATATAGAGACCCAAAGAGCTTAAGAAACCTTATGGTCATGGGTTCCTTTAACCTCCAAACATCACGGGACAGGTACGCATCCTAATTGGTCTATTATGTTCAATTATTTCAGTGTAGTTCAGGCTGGTTTGAGCATGTGAGAATCCTTACATATGTCTGATGGGACTGCTCAGGTATATCACAACTTTTTGATGGATGTAGATACAGAAGTAGAAGCCTCAACCATAATCCAGCCCCTGAAGTATTCAGAAATGAAACCCGACAACCTTTCACCTTCCTTTGTGCAAAGCAGCTATCAAATTCTTCTTTCTCAGTCCTAAACTCATCTCTGCTGTAAGACAGCAAAGCAACACCTAGTCCCAAGTTAGGGCTGCCATGTCTACAACAGTTCCTAACAGCATTTTGAGCATCTTGAAACACTCCAGAAAATCAAAAAATATCTAACTGCTTCAGGGATCTTTAGAAATGTTAAATATCTGAAGGGGAAAATATTTTCTTCATCTTTGCAGCAGCTGTAAGCCCTTTAAATATTAGAATTAATTCTGTTCATCAAGTATTCATTATGTCCCTCCACCAACCCACATGCAAGTCCATACTGACACCCACCAGCTCTTGTTTTATCATCTGGTCTATAGCTGAGCAGGGCACACTGACCACCAAGACCAGCGTGGTTTGTATAATGGCAGCAATGACATTTCTGTCTATAACTCAGCCTGTTTATGTGGCAGAAGTAATTACTCCACACTTCTGGCTTTGGTTTGGCAGGTGGAGCATTGGTTTATGGTAATGTGTTGCTTGAAAGACTAAAAAGAGGGGCTTTAATGAAGAACTGAGATAAATCCACATTAAAAATACTATGATAGGATTGTTTTCACCTGTGTTAGAGTTATTGGATTACCCTGGTTCAAAATGCAGTATCTGTTGTGTGCAATGAACTACAGATACAGAAAAACAGCTAAAGAAAGTCTGTCTTGGTCTGTCTTCCCACATGAAAACAACCCCTGTTTACTTCCTTTCTCCAGGTGCCAATCCCACCTCTCCTTTGGCTGAAGTGGTGGGGGGGAATATCATTCATGATGTTAGCATACCCACACCAAACTAAAAAATGACAATTGCTTCCCTTTGCAACAATGAACAACCTTTACGAGCACTAAAATGCCACCCTGAAATGCTGCATGCTTTAAAGGCCACTAAAGCCTAGGTGAGTGCAGACTGCCCAAGGAAATGTCTTCCTTTATCCAAGGAGGTTGGGTCTACCCCTGTGCACTCCAGACACAGGGCAGCTTGCAGGACCAGCCCTGGCTGGCAGCTCTCCATTGCCGTGTGCTGGCAACGCCAGCAAAACTGCCACCCTCACTCTGCCTTTACTTCTTCTGGTGACGATACAAAGTGGGGAAGAGAAGGATGTTTATGCAGCAGCAGCAGCTTTTCAAATTTTTATTTTCTTTTTTAACATAGACTAGTAATGAAGAGCACCAGCTTTTAGCTATAGGCTGAGAGTGCAGAGGTGGAGAATTATTTTAATGCTAGACTAATAACAAGCTAAGGTTAAATTAAGTTGCTTTATGGAATTCACAACTGGAAGGCAAAGATACCTGCTGCCACAGCTAGTTTATTCCAGAGGTAATGGGTTTGCTGGTAACGGGAAAATTATTTTTCCCATCCTCAAAATATTCCATGGAAAACATTAAGCAGTTGAAGGAAGAATCATACACTGTCCTTTTGGGCTTCAATGAAATTTTCCTATTCTCTTTTCCTTTTCTTTGTCTTCTTTTTGTTTTCTTCATTATATATAATGGCAGTCATAAAAATCCAGATGTTTTCCATTTCTATCAAAAAAACATTTTGGAAAGGAAACAAGCAATCATTCTCAATACTGGATTCAAAGGTTATTGTGCTGGCTCCCTGATTTTCTGCTTCCATAAAGACAAACACACCTTAAGTCCACAGTGACAGCCACATGGTTTCAAGATGACTGTGTAGGGAACTGTAAACAATAAAATAGCCATGAGAGGAAGAAGAAAAAAAGTATTATTAAATGTCTGGGTTCTTAGAAAACAATTGTTACTTCTAAAAAACATATATAGTCACTGACATAGAAAAAAAAACTTGGTGCAGAAAACATTTTCAGTAGGTTGGGACCTACAGACATGTAGGGCCCCCCCAGACACCAGAGAACTCCCTTGAAATTTTCTGCAGGGATTCAACCTTCATATTTATAAATACCAGGTAATTTTCACAGCCTCCTTGGGACGATAAGCATTATTACTCCCATTTCACAGATAGCGATCAGAGGATGTTAACTGATGCCTGAGTGTCTTGTGCTTAGCCTACATGCCGTGAAAGCCACTGTAGGGAATAAATGTTTGTAAATGTAAATGTCCTTTACATAACATTTTCACTCCCCTGGATATAAATCACAGTCCAAGTTAGAGTAAAAGGAGACAAATGGATAAAGACGCAAACAAAGAAATGAACGAAACAAGTAAATATGGTTGAATAGAGATAAATACACATGAAAATACATTATATTTTCATGTTTTTTGAACAGCAACACAAAGATTCAGCCACTAAAATTCACAGATTGGAAAAAAACCTGCATTAAAGATCATGAATTTAAAATACACAGAGGTGAGAAATGCAAAAGCTGTGATTTTCTTGACAGCTATAATGCAGTCCTCTTATATGCAGCAATTAAATATAACAGGTATATGTGATACTGTATTTCATGCACATTTATATTTCCCTGCATAAACAGTACGGGTTTAGGATTGCCACAGTTTTAAGGTCCTTGAACAACAACATCCTCTTATTACTCACTATTCCTTTAAGTGCACATCAACTTTCTTCTTTAATGCCACATTTCCATAATTGCCATGGCCCGTTCCTCCCCCCAGTGGCTTTCCTCATTTCCAATTAAGCCAGGAAACCTGGGAAACAAGGAAACCTGTAGAATTTGGCCCTCTCGGGGCTTCATCTGAATTGCACAGTGTGCTGGTTTTAGCTGGGATAGAGTTAATTTTATTCATAGTAGCTAGTATGGGGCTATGTTTTGGATTTGTGCTGAAAACAGTGTTGATAATACAGGGATGTTTTAGTTATTGCTGAGCAGTGCTTACACAGAGTCAAGGCCTTTTCTGCTTCTCACGCTGCCCCGCCAACGAGTAGGCTGGGGGTGCACAAGAAGTTGGGAGGGGACACAGCTGGGACAGCTGACCCCAACTGACCAAAGGGATATTCCATACCATATGACATCATGCTCAGCAATAAAACCTGGGGAAAGAAGGAGGAAGGGGAGACGTTGGGAGTGATGGTGTTTTTGTGTGCAGCTTTTGCTTTACCTATTAAACTGTCTATATCTCAACCCGCAAGTTTTCTCACTTTTACCCTTCCAATTCTCCCCCCATCCCACCGGGGGGGAGTGAGAAAGTGGCTGTGTGGTGCTTAGTTGCCAGCCAGGATTAAACCATGACACCAGCCGACAGCCAGCACCATCTCCCCATGCATCCTACACGTCGCACACCCTCTATGCTCACCCCTCACGCTCTCGCACATGGGTGAGACGGGAAATTTGCCCGTGTGCCCCTGCGCTTCTCTATCACAGTCTACACACCCTACCTACTCGTTGCATCTTAATCTTGTCACCTTTTTCACCTAAGCTTGCTTTTTTATTCATGTGGCTATCTGCACTAAAAACAATTAGCATTTGTTCTTCAGTTAAAACACCTCTCAGACCTCCACGATAAACTCTTCTCCCCCAACCCCACACTTCCGTTATCTTACTTCCACCCCTAATTCGCACTCTCCTTCCCTATATTTGTGCCTACCTCTTGTGCTGTTTGTATCATATCTCATCAATTCAGGCTGAAAGGTCATAAAGACAGACTGCTGCCTAAATTACAGGCATTTCTAAGTTAATTTTATTTGGGACTGGAAAGGCACATGCTTTTTATTGGATTTTTAAAAGTTGTTTTAACTCAGAGAAAATATTTTATCATAACTCAATATTCATTTAAAAAAACCCAAGAACTTAAAACGATTACTACCATAGGAGCCAAAACACAGTATCAGCAAATACAACTGAAGTGCACACAGTAATGTGATTTATAAGAGACTGTAATCAAAAAGATGGATTGTCAAGCTGAAAAAAACATCCAGCAACTATATGTTTATCAGACCTTTTGCAGGGCACAATAGCTAAGCTCTGCAATACTAATCAGTTCAGTCACTCAGGAAAACAACTACCCCTGAACACTACATTTCTAGCATTGTCTCCATTTATATATTTGTTGAAGTAACTATACCCCAAATTACCTTTATACTCTACAACACACTGTAATTGTTTGTATGTACTATTAGTCCCTAAATGTGGCTGGATCTCTCAAAGTACGGCTCAACCAGAAAGTCCTTCAGCTTCAAAAATTAATCTGAAAGCGACCAATAAGCTGAAAGAGAACAAGGGCCTGGCTACAAAAATCCATTTGAAATTTTGGTTTTTTAAGAGAAAATGGGTGTTTAGGTGTTGTGGTTTAGCCCCTGTCAGCAACCAAGCACCACACAGCTGCTCGCTCACCCTACTCCCCGGTGGGATGGGGGAGAGAATCGGAAGGGCAAGAGAAAGAAAACTCGTGGGTTGAGATAAGAACAGTTTAATAATTGAAATAAAATAATAACAATAATAATAATAATAAAAAATTGTAATGAAAAGGAGAAAAACGAGAGAGACAAACAAAACTCAGGGAAAAGAAAACAAATGATGCAACCGCTCACCACCTGCTGACCGATGCCCAGCCAGTCCCTGAGCAGCAATCGCTGCCCCCCAGCCAACTCCCCCCAGTTTATATACTGAGCATGACGTCATATGGTATGGAATAGCCCTTTGGTCAGTTTGGGTCAGCTGTCCTGGCTGTGCCCCCTCCCAGTTTCTTGTGCACCTGGCAGAGCATGGGAAGCTGGAAAAGAAAGTCCTTGACTATTCTAAGCACTACTTGGCAACAACTAAAACATCAGTGTGTTATCAGCATTCTTCTTACACTAAATCCAAAACACAGCACTATGCCAGCTACTAGGAAGAAAAGTAACTCTAACCCAGCTGAAACCAGGACAGTATCCACCCCTTATTCTATACCATCTACGTCATGCACAGGTCCCACCCTTTCCAATACGTTTCCCAGCTGAAACCAGGACATTAGGCTTGTGAACAAACTGCAATTTGGAAGATTACGCATGCATAGATAATGGCATACAGTGTGCAGTTATCAGGGTATCTGACAGCTACACATGAATACATACAGCTTTTGCATGCAATCCTAAGGAGAAATGTCTTTTTTGTTAATTCCTATATTAAACCCAGAATTTTTTTTATTATAAATATTTATGGGTAACTTTTAGAAAACATTGCCTAGAAATGCATAGAGCATAAATTGTGTACTCATGCAGTTGGGGAACAGTCACACAAGTGGAGTAATTAGAATAGCATAGCATAGCACAGCATAGAATAAATAGAATAATTTAGTTCAGTTTAGTTCAGATGGAAGGGACCTACAATGACCATCTAGTCCAACTGCCTGACCACTTCAGGGCTGACCAAAAGCTAAAGCATATGCTAAAGCATTGTCCAAATGCCTCTTAAACACTGACAGGCTT
>VYZW01018448.1:17984-30318 GCA_013401315.1 Balaeniceps rex | reverse complement strand
ACTAGCATCCATACACGACACACAGTACACACAGTGATGTACACATGAACATATTAGCAGAAATGCAAAAGAATTGTTTTAAAATACTAAGACTTACCTTCCCCGAACAATATTTTCCTGAAGGAGCTCATGAATGATATTTTCTATATTAGAAACGTTCACTTTATTGACAAGACCATTGATTGACTTCTTCAAGGCTTCCCAACTCATCCTCTGATATGCCAAGCTATTACAAAGGTATCAAAAATTATTAATGCATAAATTTGAGGTAGCACCAAGTGAATTTTATTATATATATATGAAAATGTGAATGTAAGTTGTAATAAGTAAAATAGGTAAGAAAATATTCACTGCATAAATATGAAGACCAGCTCACAATTATATGTTTAACTACTAGGAAATCACTGAACCAACATGATATACCAAAATGTAATTCTCTGCAGATATGGCATAACCCAGTATGTTCAGTTTTCCAAGATATTCCAAAAAATCCCTGGTTATGTTCCATATCCCACTTTTCCATTTACAATTTGCAGCAGAAGCAGGTACAGTCATAGTCTGATTCTCTTACCTTTCTTCTGATAAAAATATACCTTCAAAAGAACAATCACAGCCCTCAAAAGGTATCCCATTTTCACCAACATTCACTAAAACCCTTTACTGTTTTGCTTTTCAGTAAAAATTCTAACATGTTACTTTCAACTCACCTATTTTTATCAGTGATTTGCTCTTGCATCATCCTGAGCTTGGCAGGAGGGATATATGCACCACCTGTGCGAGTAAGGATTGGATCCACTTCTTCTTTCTTCTTCTTTGAAGTGGTCTCATCATGAGCAAGCGAGCTCTGGACTGTCGATCTCTCTGGACTCCTATGATCAGGTGATGAATATCTTCTCTGCTTCCTTCGATCACATTCTCTGTCCTCCCATTTCTCCTGGTGTCTCTCTCTACCCCTTTCCATCCTTCTTAAAACAAAACCAAACCAAAAAAAACATCCAAGGTTTTGTGAAAAGTTTTCACATTTTATTCTTTAAAATGAGTATTTCATTACTGATTAAGAAAGGGCTTGATACTCACCTTCCTTCTGAAGTTCTGTCATCATAGTATTCCCTTCTTGAATATTCCTGATCATATCTGCTGTCATCAGAGTACCTTCTCTTTCTGGGAGATGGAGACCTGTCACGCTCTATATCCCTATTTGCAACCCAAGACACAAAATTCTTAGTAACAGGCTTAGAAAAGCAGTGCTATTAATATCTACTTCCAGTACAATGTTACATATATACTAACTGTTCCACTTCTGCAACGTGAGTTTCAACATACGAATTATTCAAATAGCAGATGCTCCTTTTATAATAATTTGTTATCAGAAAAAAATAATCAATAATCAAGAGAAGCACTGTAAAAGTAAGTTCCTCCTAGAACTTAAAATTAAATGCTAAATGGTAATAACATCAAATACCAAAAGTAACTTCAGCACCATGCATTCCCTGGAACATAGGCATTCATCTGTTTCACCTACTTTTGCCTGTGTAGCATGAAACAGAATAGACACTACCAGAAAAAAAAGATAGTGTTTAGTACAGGAGGTTTCATTCCAATTAAAATGTAAAAATAAAAGTCAACTGGTAACAGTTCATCTCATGCCTCGGTAGATTGCACTTCAAATTATATTTCTACACCTCCTGCTGGCATCAATAATCTTGCTCTAAAGTGACAACTGTGGTACCAGCAATATGCGAGTCCAAGCAAAAAACTGGCATCTAATTTCCATTTTCAAGTCCCATGACAATTTACCTGAATGTTAAGGATTTTTTAGAGATTTAGTTTTAATAACAAATCTATCTAATTACTGCTATATTGACGTTCAAGTATTTTATTAAACCTACACTTATTTTTCACTGCTCAGTTATGGTAATATATAAAAAGAAACAGAACCTGATTTTTTTTTCTTAACTTATCTAACTCACTAGGTGAGGTATATATACAGAATTGTAGGGTATAAAAATCAATCATCCTACCTGTCATCTGGAGACAAACTTCTTTGGCGAGAACTGTAGTTTTCCTTCCTTTCGTAACTGGAACCATGCTTTAAGAAAACAGAAAGAAAAAAAATCAAGCTCCAACATTATATATTAATTACTGTGAGCACATGTATCTTGAGATCAAAGTACTCCTTCACAAGAAGTAAGGGTCATCAAATAAAACTAATGGCAGTCAGTTATGCCAAGGAGACCTAGTTCTAAATAACAAGTAGTTAAGCAGCTGGACTCCCTGCTACAGGATGCTGCAGATGCCAAATGCTTACATGGATTCAAGAGACTGGACAAACACTGAAGAAACATTCACATGGGTTACCAAAGAAATCACCTGGCTCAGGAAGCTGCAAATAGGCAGAGCCTGGGAGAATATGTGGGTGAGTACTTTTATGGTTGCCCTAACTATGGTTCCTAAACTTTTCAAGGCATCTGCTATCGATTACTGCTGGAGACTAGAAGAGATGGAGCTTCAGTCTGCTTTTCCTGCTTCCTTCTTCCATATGTCATTTTACACTTTGTTGCGTCACATGCAATACCATTAACAGAATTCTACCACTGCTTGTTTGAAGAGTGTCTTTCCTCTCTCCTAAAGATCCGCTTTATTGCATAGTTTTTCCTTACCTTCCTCCTTTTTACTAACCATGATTTATTTTCTCATAAGTCAATCCTAGCTTCACACATTATAAACACCTAAGTCATGCTGTTCCCCTTGACAGATCCTGTAGTAAATTTAATTCTAGATTCTTGAAAGGAAAGTTTGTAGGATGGCTTAAGTGATAAACACTTAAATAGTTCACAGCAAATTCTGTGTTCTGAACCACGACAGATAGAATTATGGAGTCATACGTAGAAATCGGAGTATGACAGTATCTACAACACACATAGAAAGACATTGACCTCATCAAGATGTTTCAAAACTACTTTGGTACAGCTAAAAAGCAGCTTTTATGACCTCCATACTTTCATTTTAAGGGTCCTCTCTTCCCTTAAAATATTATTTATGATTTTTCAGAACCATAATCTCATGTTATCAGCCAGTGATCAGCTGTGAAATAGGTAATGATTCACCTTGATGCAGAAACTCAATACAAGAACGTGCTTACGCACCTTGACTGAACTTTTTGCAGAAATATTCATATCATTTGCTGAAGTGGCATTCTATCCATTAACATGCTGGCATGCTAGTTTTTGCCCCACCAAAGAACCAGTTAAAACTGTTGGTTAGTAGAATACAATGAGACGTCCTTCATAAACAGACCCTGATGGACAGTTATACCCAATGATCTCCAAAAACTTTATTAGAAAGAAAAGTATCTTTACTAAATGGCAAGTGTGGTGTTTACAATGAGCTGTGCAAATAAAATCAACATTGACTGAGGCTTCCTAAAGAAATAATAGCAACAAAGATTATGAGCATCATCCTATCAATAGACCAATGAGGATGACTTGCTATCACTCAAATTGGTGTGTATATGTGTATATACATGTAAAAAAAAATATATATATTTATATTTGAAGCCACTATAACATATCCTACAATATAGTCTTCTCCAGGGTACGTTTCTAACACTGTATTAAAATTATTCCCAGCATTACCTTGTCTGAACCAAGACAATGGTACAAAACAAATGCATTGTATCATTTACTGGGAGTATGCACCCCTACAAAAGAACATCCATCTCACAATTTAATCCCAGAGTAACAGTATCTTTGATGACAAAGCTAGTACAAGAAATTCCCGTATTTTCACCGTGGTCTTCTTCCCCTTTCAATCTTCATTTGTGGGACTACACCATATAGCAGATCACTGAAATAAGTCAAAGTTAAAAAAGTCCTTAAGTTGTTGTTTTTTTTCCCAAAATAATATAATGCAAGACTGTATCCTAAGCTTCCAAGAAAGTGGTAATACTGTATTTGAATAATATTTAGCAGACGGGAAGAGGTGGGTCTTTTTAAGATGATCCATTCTCATGAGTTCTACATCATCTGCCTTCTACATCATCTACATCAAGCAGACCCAAAAAGACAAGTGTTCATAGAAATAAAACAACATTTCAGATGTCTCTGTACTTGGCAGTTCTCCCGCCTCCTTGCAAAAGGAGCTATGTTTGCTGAAGAACTTGTCACCCTCAGCTCTTCATGAACGGGTTTTCTGCCACAACTTAGTCTTCTTCCTTGTGCATTTTGATCAAAGTTATTAGTGGAAAGTGTCCAAACAGTGTGCTTTCGCTAACTGGCTTATTTTGACATGATGAGGGAGCACTACCATAACCACCAGATTGGGAAGATATGAGAAGATATCAAACATCCTCCTCAAGCATCCCTATTAAAAACCACTTCCGTCAGAAAAGTTGGAACCAAGACAGTGAAGAAGCCTATGCAGGGCTGAACTCTAGAAACATAGGCAGAGAAATACCACACATTTGAGACAGCGTATCAGAAGAGTATTGTTCCGCTAACCTGTCCCAAACTTAGTGTGCTTTACAAACACAGCATTTCTAAACCATCATTTTAAGAGAGTAATTTTAAACCCCATTTTCTCTTCTTGCATTCCTAAAAATCATTCCCATCCATTCAGAAATGTACCACACAGCTTTTAAAAGGAAAAGCTTTAACTTTCACATTAAGAAATACAGTTGCCACGTTAACTGCTACTTCCTGCCTCTTTATCTTTCCATTTTAATATCACTGTTAATTTTTCAACACCTCTTTTCTCCATTCCTCCACAAGCTTATGTTCTTTGTTGAGCCATCATTCAGTCAGTCAGTCACTTTTCACCACTTACTTTATAATTATGTGCTAATAATATTCAGAACTTCCATTGTTAGGACAACAAGCATTAGAAACACCAGTAATTCACTGACTTCATAGTAATATTTCTCTTGTAAACAGCTGCTATCAATTATGGATATTGTTTGCTTTACATTCAGGGAGTTTTATTTAGCACAACATCAACCGCAAACCTAATCACCAATAATAAGGGAATAATCAAACCCCACAATTTAGGTTTAAGAACACTTACGTTTACTTGTGTCACCCTGCTCTTCATCTTGACTTCCTACTTTTTACGAAGTTCTGAATGTGCAGCAATGAGACAATCCAAGGTAGAGTTCAGTGTATGAAAAACATTTCATCTATAACACACAGAAGACAATCCAAAACTTTGTACTGCACACAGTGCAGGAACCTGCACTTTTAATTTGTTCTTTAAAGCCATGCTTGCATAACTCCTTAAAACAAAACACACTTCCCCCCACCCCCCGCCCCGGCAAGCTAGTCAGATCTCTTAAGGTTACTTACACAGCACCTGTCGTAGGAGAAAAAAGCTGTAAAACTGCAGCCGGGAGTTCACCAGCATCACCACCGCGGCCACTCGGCACAGCCAGCCGCGAGACCCAGCGGCCAGGCCGCGGCAGGGGATGCCGAGGCCCTGCTCACAGGCCCAGCCACAGGGCGCCCAGCCCCGGCCCCGGCCGGCCACCGAGCTCTCCGCGGGGCTGCGTTACCGCCCGACCCGTGTCCCCCCGCCCGCTGCTTAACTGCGACCTGAGACGGGAGGCCGCGACCACCCAACCCGCGGGCGGGCCCGGCCGGCGAGCGGCGCTCGGGGACTCCCCTGACTCCCGGGGGGAGGGCGGGAAGGGGAGAAGGGTGGCCCGCCGCCCTACCCGCGGGAGGGCTGTCACGGACGGACCGCGGCCCACCGAGCTCCGCACTTACCGCCCACCGCCACACACGGCCAGAAACAACGTCACTTCCGGCGGAACGCGGCGCAGAGTGAGCGCCCTGCGCTCAGGCCCCGCCCAGCGGGCGCGGGTGGGCGGCTGCAGCTCTGTGAGCCGCGCGGGGGAAGGGCGAGCTTCCGGCCGCCCGGGCACCGCTGCACGACGGGAAACGTAGTTTTGCGGCGGCGATGCGCCCGGCCGCCATCTTGCGGGCCCGGCCGCGGCACTGCCCGGGAGCTGCGCGGCGGGGGCGGGGGGGCTGTGTTCACCGGCCTTGTCAGTACTATAAAAATGTTTGTAGCGGTTGTTGCAGGGGAAAAAAAAACCCAGCGGGAAATAGGCCGATACAGTGACTCCTAAGTTAGTAGCTCTATGGCAGGTGTATTGCTCCTTTCAGTTCAGCCTGCACTTCTCTAACGCTGACTTCTTCTCAGGTGAAGGCATCTCAGAAGAAACAACCCCGTTGTTACCAAATGTACAAGGTTCCTGTCAGAAATATAGGTAATAGCGAACAAGTGCTCAACTCACTTCCCTTAGGGAAGAGCAGCTGTCCAAAGTCTTCCAGCATCTCTCTGAAATTTAGTGAATTTACTGAGTGAATTTAGTACACCTGCCCCTTGGATAACACCTGTAGCACACACTTCTGTCTCTTACACAGAAGCTGCTGGTTAAACATTACTAGAAATATGTCCAGGACATACATAATATGTTATACCATGCTAAGAGTTACAATGCTGTTAGGATATCTGCTTATTAGGCGGGGTTTTTTGGCCTCTAAAAGTTTGAAGTAATTGAGCACCACTGAGTCACGCTAACAGAGGGCCTGTGGCTTATTATAAGCACAAATTTGTTTGGATTGTGGAAAGTAATTAAACGCATAGGGAGGGAAAAAAAAAGGAAAATGCTGTGTAAGGTCTTAAAATGCTTACGGTTCATTTTCAGCTCTTGTGAGATAATGAAAATAAACGCCTAGAGGACACAGCAGATCAGGGTCAGAAAGGCATTAATTCAGCCAAAAGCCAGATGGTTTCTGCAAGGACATCTGTAACCGAGCCATGTGGCAGCACTGCTGCGCTGCAGACCACCAGCCTCCACATGCAAGTCCCTGTGCGTGCATATGTAGTGGGATGCAGTATTTGCTGAGGGGAAGAAGGTGGTAACAAGGTGGGAGCAATGGTGGAAAAAAAGGCTACTCACAATTTCGCTTTTCAAACAGAAGGGAGAAACACAGCATCAGCAGAGTAATTCTGATGAGCCGTAGCGTATGTTGTCCTTATGCTGACTCATAGCAAAAAATACAGTATTATCTGCTAATGCATTCCCTGCATTCCTCCCACAGCTGAAATTTGCTCAGCTATGATAGTCATAGACCAATCCACAAGATTGTTTCCTGGGAGCATCAGATATTTGCCTGCAGCATCCCTGCAAGGACTGGGGGATGAAAATGTGTCATTTTACGTGTCTTATTCCTGTTCCCCCTTCCCCTCCTGTGAGAACTGCACCCCCGATCATGTGTTCCGGTCGTGGCAGTGGGAAAACGGCTCCTTTACTTTCTCGCACCTAGGTAGCTGTCAACAGGGAGGTGTCTTCCCCAGTACCGTAGAGTCCTTTCCCTGTCTGAAGCCCCTGGGGCAGCCCAGGTGGCCAGGTCTGGGGCCCAGAAGTTGGGGGACTCCTGATTATGCCTAGGGTCGTTGTAGCCTTCCTCTGCCACATGTTTCACTGCTCTGATGCACTGCCTTGGTTCTCCAGGTTGGTGAGCCAATCCGAATAAGTTTTTAGTGACTGTGGTCCTAAAACCTGCAAAACTCATGTCCTCCCTAGCATTTTGTAAAGCAAGAAGGGACCAGATAGCTGAACCGCTCACTTCAGGTGCAGAATGACTAAATGGCGCATAAGGGCTTAATCTCCTCTTTGTGTTGTGATGCTGGCCAGTCTCACACGCCAGACAATGGTATGAGGAAACAGTATGCATGGGGGAAAAAAGCAGAGATGCATTATTTCCTGAAACAATAGGAAAATGTTATTGAAACGTTGCAGAAAAACAGCTAATTCAATACACTACAAATATGGAATAAACAGCAAAATCAATATGGTAAACTAAAGAAAACAAAATGAAGATGTTTCATGTAAAAAAAATACTAAATTTTGAAATTTATGACTCAAAGTTCTGTAAGAAAACTCATGTAAAGTGGAAGTCCTATTCAGTGCTTATTTTGAGGAAAATCCCTTCAATACACAGTTATTGGAAATCTTCCATTGACTTACTCTGTAATATTTATTGCTTAGGCTACAAATTTTAAGCTCCACACTTTTTTGGAAAGCATGGTTCTCAGTATCTTCTTGCTACTTTCTAAAAATTATTTACTGTCAGGAATCCCAGATTTTTTTTCTTGTTCACAACAGCTCATGCTTACATGCAATTGCTGGAATAGGTAGCATTTTTTAAATGAACTTTCAGGACACTGATTTGCTTCCTTTATTATTCAGCAGTCTCATTCTTCTGATGGCGCTTGGTGTATACCCATGTGAGTCAGTTCTCATTGTGGGAATGATACAAGGCTTCTGCTTTTGGAGGATTAAGATGTTAATTAAAAAAAGGTAGTTACTGAAAGGATGGAGATATTTGTTACTCTTAATAACAAGGAAACTTTAATTTGTACATGCTCTGAAAGATTTGTCATTGCTTAAGTACATGCATGTAGAGCACTAGGTGAGAGTATTAAAAATTTAGTTGTGCGTACATGTTTAACACTTCACATTTCATTCATTCTCATTAATATGGAAATACAGTATTTATTTTGCAAGAATTCTCTTGGGACAAGGCTAGTTGTACTGAAACAAAATGTTTTTAAATCCCAGTGGTGCAAACCACCTCCTCATTGCACCCTGTGGATTGCTTTGCAAAAGTGCGGGGCTGGTGAATTTGCAGAGCTGGGGCCTAACAGCTGTGATCTTGGAAACAGCATGGACTTTGACTGGGGCTTATTGCTTAATTGCTTATGGAATTTTTTTTATGTTTGACTTACATATTTTCTAAGGGTAAAGGATAGGCTTAGTTATATAGCTTGCAAATGTTGCTGTAATTATGCTTCACTTTAAATAGGGCTTGATTCTACCATCAGGTTCTGTCATGCAGATGATTATCAGTGGCATTAGGACATTATATCACATAACCGGATGTTCTGAAATGCTATAATTTAAAAGAACCATTCCTCCCCAGCATTTATGCTCATATTGAGTATATATTAGTAAATATGAGTCTGGGATTTTTTTGATTCAAATATAGGAAAACGTTTTAATCATGATAACTTTCATGCAGTCATACCATGTAGTTAAAATTCATATCCAGCGTTTCATTCTGCAAAAGTAAATGGATGCCATTAAGAGTCCGTTGGCCATTGGTGCTTTGTGAAGGAATACTGGTTTTCATGAACACATCTAGTTGTCTTGGTTGGCTTACAAAATATGTAAAGGAGAGAATAGATGAAGTACATAATCAAATAATTGTTTTGACGTATTATTATGAAACCACAATATTTGTTTTGATTCTGCTGTCATCTGTTATTAGCATTCCTAAAAAGATGCTGCCTCTTACTTGTCTTTTGGACATGCACATCTCTGTTTTAGTAGGGTCACTGTTAGTAATGAGAGCCATATTCAAAACACAGATACATCTCCTTTTAATATAAAAAGAGGGGAGTTTGGTGCAAACTCATGTCTAAGAGGTTATTTACTACAGTTTTAGAGCCTACAATCCAAATTCCTGATCATTTCTAGAGATACTTTTTCCTTATTTGCAAAGCATAAACTTTCCTGCAACATCAGTGCCCTTCTTTTCCTTCCTCCTTCTTAGAAGGACAGAAGACAAAGAATCCTCCATACTTCTCCAGTTTTGTTCAAACAGGAATCCAACTACCTGCTTTATAAAGGCTTGTTTCTCATACCCTGCTCAGGGAAATGGCTTGCCTTTTCCCCTGCTTCTTCCCTAAATGTTCTTAAGTTCTTCCTCTGCTCCTTAATGATACCACATTCCTGGCTGTGGGAATGGAATAGCCTGTTTTCTCCTTGACCATATAATTTTTGTTCAGGACTCCTGAGTTGTTTTTCCAGTTTTGCCAGTGACTTGCTGCGATACATTGGGCTAATTCCTAATCTTCCTCGCTATTCAGAGAACCCTTTTGTAGAACAATGCAGAAAACACAGCTTTGTGGGGTGTGTTGGGGTTTTTGAGAACTAATTTATATTTGATCACAGTTTTTGTGTTTTTTTTTCTTTTGTGGATGAAACTATATGAATGCAATGCAATTAATATTTTTAAGGATTTTTTAAAATATTTTCTGGTAATGTTCATTTTTAAAACTATCAACTGAATTAAACAAAACTTTCTCAAGGTTGGACAATGCTACAAGTTTTTTTTTCTTTCTTTCTTTGTCTAGGTTCTTAAATCAACTTATTCTTTACTGAACATTATAGTATTTCTGTTTTGTCACATCATGTAACATACCTGTAACACTACTTTCATTGCAATGAGTATTACAGGCTTAAATCCTCAATGCTCAACAAAAATATCCCAACACAGTGAGTAGGGGACATTTGTGATTTGACAAAGTCTGGTTAATCTGGTGCAGCAGTTTAAGACTTAGCCACCATGATTTAAGCTGTCTGCCCTGTGCTTCTGTGCAAGACTGATCGCACAGAGGAGTGAGAGAAAGGAAGCGTGAGCCCATGACTGAGATGATGGTGTATGCTATGCAGCATATTAACTCAAAACCACTTTGGTTTAAACTAAGATACCAGTCTTTGCTCTCAAGCACTTGGAGTATTTAAAAAATGAGTACAAACCTGTTCTCAAACTTTCCCAAAGGCCAGTAGTGCTATCGTAAAATTGTGCATCATACCCAATAAAAATATCCTGCACTCCAGAGATAATAGCTATTTTTACTTACAAAGTCATAAAAGTAAAATTATTTACTTTTCAGTAGTAAGAAGAATAATCGATAAAGCAAGAAATCCCTAATCAAAAGAAACACAGGGATAGGATATGTTAAGTAATAATAATTGGGAAAAGTACCTTAATTTTTTTCTGCTTATAACTAAGTTTTAACTACAGAATTTGATTTCTTTGGCTTTCAAAATGATTTGCAACTGTGGCACTTACACAGGAGACTGAAACCAGCATGTATCTGGATGGTTATACAGATTCTGACAATATGAATCGTTAAATGCTTCCACTAGATATTCCATGATCCCACTGCAAATACAATATCGCCTGCCCATGAACTCTCTATGGTTTCCCATTCTGCTGTGAAAGTAATCTTTTTCCTGACTCACACTGTGTAAACAGGTGTCATCAAATAAAAAGGCATATGGCATCAGTGTGGGAGCAGCATCTCACGAGAAGGACGTCCTGTGGCTGATGGCACACGTACCATCACTCAGGCTGTCCCTCCAAATGCTCTGGGAGAGAGCAAACACGGACAGCTGAGCATTCCCCTCAGAGGGAGCCTGAGGACAGGGATGGGAAATACACAGTCTGCTTTGAGGTGCCTTCACCAGGAGACAACTAATTACCTCTGAGAAATGAGTTTATGTTTTGAAAGCAGCTGAATAACACAGGGTGACATAAATTACACTCTTCAGTTTCTCTGCTGAAATGTGGAAAGAGGAGCAGGGGCTGCGAAGGTGGGATTCATTGAACAAGAAAGGGAAAGGGCAGTTTAATACTGAATAGAAGCAGTGAAGTGAGGTTTTCCCTTTCTCTTTTCCTAAATTAATCCTATTGGATTATGGAGTGAAGCTCCCTTCTGCTCATTTCTTCTCTGGTCTGCTCATCTTGTAGTCCCTTTTCTGCAGTGTGTCACCCTTACATTTTATTCCTCATCAGGCTGAATGGAGAATACCTTCAGTTTTGTAGTGGGTCTAGTCTTGTGGTTTGGCGACATTCTTTAAGAGGTGTAAGTTTTAATTCTATGAGGGTGAAAAGTCATGCATGTCCAAAGCCTGCAATTTCCGAGTGAGTGCTTTAAGGAGTAGACAGCAGTGCAGGTTGAATACCCCAGACCAGCCTTTTTGAATCTACTACACTCAAGATCCCAAATGTACGGAGTCTGAAGTAGAGCCATGACTCTGGTTTCTGACTTCTAGAGAGTAGGAGGAATTCAGGCACATCCTCTTGCTTGGTGTGTCTTGCACAGCTTCTTGCTCAGCATGTGGGCCTTCTTAATTGCCTGGGAAGCACTCAGGTCTCTGTGGTTGTGGTGGATGAAACATCTAGCTGTAGCAATCCTAATCACCCTGCAGAAGTCATGCAGCTACTCTGTAAGCGTAAGAGATGGCTAAGATCTCTTATCTCCATCTCAGTCTGAAGTAAATTCTTGCAGTTGGAATGGAGCATGATTATGGAGTCTGGGGAAAAAAAAACAACAAAACAAACCAAAGACAAAAACACACAAGAAACAAAGAAGCAAAAAAAAGCCCTGAAGAAGTGTATGCTCAGTCATCAGTCCTACATATATGCACAAGTAACCCTAGGGACCTCGCAGAGCTGCCCCCATGTGCAAAGAGCAG